>CM056376.1:45515151-45687651 GCA_029718625.1 Synaphobranchus kaupii
CATCAGGCCTGGCCAAATACATATTTGAAATACTCTCGGCAGAACCCTATAATAAGTATTTAAGTATTAATAACCAGCACATATCACATCATATTAAAGGCTGTCCAGCCCATCTAGGCTAATCATTTACATACAGACTAGAGAGTACCCAGCACAGCATCAAGCCCCCCAATGGTCTCTGCCTCTACTGCAAGACCTGGCAAGTTGTTCCACATATCGCCAACTCCGTGTAAAAAAAAAAGAAAAGAAAATTATTATGAAGAGCTCAACAGTAATGTCTTGGGACATTAATTAGCTATGGGATTTAATTAAATAAATAATTTAAATAATTTAACTGTCTCCACTTGCAGGACCGGTACATGATCCTGGGTCAGAATGGATTTTTTGTGAACCCGTCAGACTCCCTGGCGGTACTGGCCGCCAACCTGTCATGCATCCCGTACTTCAGACAGACGGGGCTACATGGCCTCGCCAGGAGCATGCCCACCAGCACCGCCCTCGACAGGTATGCAGCTCCCTCTGGAGGTGAGGTGGAGGTAGTGCATGACAGCAAGCTTGTGCTGGGAGTACAGATATAGGGCCTGATTTACTTTAGCATGTGCAAAACCTTTTAGCACACGCAAAACCAATAACATGGCCAAGGATTGGTCATGGTATTTGTTTTGCACCAATCATTGGTTGTGTTATTAGTTTTGCGTGGGTTAAAAGGTTTTGCACATGCTAAAAGTCTTACTAAATCAGGCCCATACTGTATATATACCATCCATTTGCTATTTAATTTGTTTATCCTCTTTCCCCATGGAGATACCCACATGCACAAACTCTCTTTTCAACTCTCTCTTTACTCACCCCCCTCTGAATCAGTTTCTCTGCCCCCCCCTCTCTATCTATCTGTCCCTCTCCTGGGATGGGTGAGATGAACTTTAACCGTTCAAAAAAAGTACCTTGATCTTTTTTCGTGGTCACCCATAAACCCCCCTACTGGAATGGGAATGGTCAGGCTCTCTAGATGGTGGTACTAAGTGTTAGTGGTGGAAGAGACCATTATGTGTGTGTATGTGGGGGGGTTATCTAAGGACTGCAGCCTCCTGGTCCCCGGGCAGTTGATTACAGACCTGGCCTCACACCAGCTGAGCAGGGAGGGGGTGCTTTAAACAGGGGTCTATGATTCACAAGCCAGCGGGCAGCTGTGTAGGATGACTGACTGACAGCAGTGTGCATCTGTGGCTTTTCTTAGGTGTCTGTAATCTTGTGAGAGGGTGTCCTGTCCTTTTGCATGTGCTGGGAGAGTGAGAGGGAGGGTCTGTATGTAGGGTTCGGTTTATAGGGAGAGTACGTGTCAGTCCTTTGCTCCTCGCACATCTTTAGCGTCCCATAAGCCCCTGCTGCTCCGTGCCTGTTAAAAGGCGTGGGGACGTGCTGATGGTGCAGAGGACGTGATTAGTAGGGTTCTGCAGCAACCTGCCTTAATGGGCTGTTGGATCAGAACCAGCCCCTAAGGCCTCCAGTACAGTCATCTTACAAAGGAACCTGGACAGACTAGGGGCTGACGGTTTTTGGAGAAAATCTCATAACACTACCCCCCTGCCACACCCCACCCACACACCACCCTCTGCAACCTCTACCCCCCACCCCCCCCCCCCGCCCCCCCCACCTGTGCCAGAAATACACCATCACCTATGGCATTGGTCTTGTACTGAAAAGCATTAGAAGCAGGGAGGAGGATCCGGGGAACAGTCTTTGACAGAGACTCATCCTCTATGAATAACTAAATGACCTCAAAAGCGGAGCCTGGTGCGGAGTGCAGGGCCTCCCAAAATAACCCCGCCCAATTCCCCCCTCCCCCCTTATGTAATCACCCATATGATACACAAGTCCTTCCAACATTCATAACAGCTTGAATTATTACAATACATATTTAATACATATTCTTGTCGTCATACCCAGCATTTGTCGGAGTGACGGGGTGGCACCGTATATTTGCTTGCTCAGTTCACTATCCAGGTATGGGAACTTTCCAGCTACTGTAAATATCTATAAACATTTATATCTATAAATGGATAAATGGAAATATTATTGACATTATATGGAATACGTCACCCAATCATCAAATGAACTACGTAAATAATTATTATTATATGCTTTTTTTAATAGGGTACAGATGAATTCCTGGTTGAATTCTTGGTGTAGTTTTTGCGCATTAGCAGTGACGGTTAGCCTTCCTTTCTGCGTTGGGGGGGTACAGTGACATTGTCTCTGGTAGAAGCGCTTGCTAAGAGACGTGACATGGCATAGCGGGGCCCTGGCCATGACCCACTTTTCCAGCGACACAAAGGATTTGTCACCCCAGAGGTTGGCAGGGAAACGGGCTGTAATACGAGAGATGGCTGTGGGGAGGCTCGCGTTCGCGCTGGCAGCCGGCTCGGAAATGACCTCACATCTGATTTTGGTTCTACCCAGCCCCATCGTAATGTAGTTTGTGCTGTAATGTGGTTACTGTACATGCACTCACACACACACACAAATGCGCGCACGCACACACACACACACACACACACACACACACACAGGCTAGCATGATGTAATGAAATAGGCCCTTCCTCCTCCAGTGGTTCATGTTTAAAAAGTTATTGCACGCCGCTTTTATGTGATGGTCGCAGGTCTTCTTAGATTATGGATTCTCAGAGGACAGTTCTTATGTCGCTGCAGAAAAAGGTGTTCAACAGCCTAATGTCAGTACAGATGGCTTCATTGGGCATGTTCTCATGTTGAGGTAGATCTGAGGGATTTAACAACTGTGATGGCGTGTGAGTGTGTGTGTCTATGGAGTGGTGTCATAAAAATGTAAAAAAATAGCCGTCGTCCTGTTTGCCAGCTGACGTTTGACTAGCTCTAGGAAATCATGATCTTGACCGACGAGACCACAGAGCGAGTATTGTAGAGTAATATTGCGCACATACATACACACTGAAACCAGTATAATATTGTGTAAAAGTACTCGCATTATTTACTCCCCCATTTTATGTTGCACAATTCTTATTGTAGGAAGTAATTTCAACCTGGTTCGATCTTCACCAGGTCAGGGAGAAACAACGCACCCTGAACAGGGCCTTAACAAGACGAGCCACCCAGCAGCCCCACAATTTATTTCAATGGAGCCCTGTACCTCTCTATGTGAGACTCAGACCCCCACCCCAGAAAAAAAGACCAACCCCGACCCTTTGAGCCATGCCCTAGGATGTGATAACACTCTTAGGGCCTGATTTAATAAGACCTTTAGCATGTGCAACACCTTTTAGCACATGCAAAAGTAATAACACAACCAATGATTGGTGCAAAAGAAATACCACAACCGATCATTATTTTTTGCAAGTGCTTAAAGGTTTTACGCATGCTAAAGGTCTTAGTAAATGAAGATATTTAATTTACCTTAGACTTCAGGCACGGGCAGGGTGGGGGGGGGGGGGCAGAAAACAAGGGATGATGGGATAAAGACGTATGAAATTTGGCCAACAGGAAGGAGCTGTTGTGCCTGGGTGGGCCGAGAGTGAGTGGGGCAGGGCGCATTTCTGGGGCAGGGACTCGCGTTTCTAACTGAGGTGGAACGGCCTATAACGGCCAAGGACGCATAAGGAAACATCTGGCTGCCAGCGAGCGAGGGGCGGTGGGGGGTGGGGGAGCAGAGAGCAGACGGGGCTGTTGTTGTGCCTGTTACCAGGATGTACAATGGAAAGAACTTGACTCTAAACTCACTGGAGCTGCACTGGAGTGCTCTTTCACTCAAGGAGGACACCAATTATTATGCAATCTGTTTACATAATTTTTATGAAGGATCAATATCAGTATATATATATATATATATATATATATATATGTGTGATTTTGTGTGATATATGTATCGTGGGTGTGTCTATCATATGTGACATGTAGGCTTGTAACTCATGTAGTTTTTTGTACATTTCCGTCCAGAATCTTCCCTCTGAACCTACGTACCTAAGCCTGTTAATGTGCTTCTGTTTTTGCTTGTAAGCCATTCATTCAGCCTCCACTCAGAGAGAGAGAGAGAGACAGACAGAGGGGTCTTCTTTGGGGAGGGGGGATGAGGTGACATTGCTGAACCCCGCACCTGTTCTTAAATCCCGAGGCCCTTCGCTAGTGGGGCCCAGGGATTACTGCGGAGCCATGGGTCACGCAGACCGACCGGGACGCCCTGACCCGTCTCTTAGGAGTCAGGGACACAGACGGGACCGTCCAGCCGCCAAACGCACGCGTCTGTCTCCGTCTGCTCAACACTTCCTTTCTGCTGATACCGTCACGGCTGAGGAGCGTTCCAATTGGCCAGCTCCTTATTAATATTCATGCAGGGGCATGGCCAACAAAGACCATCCCTGTTTAGAACATGACAGATACTGAGACAGCCTGTGGTGTGGATTTATGAATAGGGACTTTTGTAGAAGTACAGACTGAGGAGGGATTAAATAGCATCGGGTAGAAGTTAAGGTTCTGAGTTTGTGTCATATAGGTCGCAGGTTCAAATCCCAATTCCCTCGTCTCAAAGGTACGTAAACCTGAACTGAATCCGGTGAAATACCTCACTGTTCAAATGGATGGTTATGTATGAGGGTTAACTTTGAACTTTTTGACACACGTCCATGCCTGAGCATAGTCGAGGTTGGGGGGGGCTGTCCTCAGGTTCCCTTTGGTGCTATAGTGCCTTTTCCTGGCGTTATCGTGCCGTTGGTGCTGCTCGTTTCTCTGCCAAAAGCCCTTCCTCCTTGCCAAGGCCCCCGTGGGGTGGTGCCGTAATCTCGGAGTCCGACAACAACTTAATTTTCCTCCCATTTTCTGTTCCAAGACTTCATTTTTGGGATGTTTCCTTGCTGGGGTCGTCTTTCAGAGTTGGAGCAGAGACAACACAAATACCTGAATTTGCAGATAAAGTTCAGCATGTTTATGTCCACCAGTGGTGGAGGGGAAAACAATCTGTCATGTTAAGACCCACCCTTTGCAACCTCTCAAATATGTGGGCAAACCCTACCCAAGGCTGACAATCAATCAATCAAACAGGTTTTATTTTAGTGTGTTTAAAGACATACAGGTAGCGATTCACAGGCCAGGTTGCATCAAAGACTGTACAAGTCTTTAATCTGCTCGTTTAACAAGAAGTTGATGGTCATTATGAATTACTATAGTTTTACATATATTGAATATATATATATATATAATGTATGTATTTACATATTTATTTTTCTAGTTTTAAAATTATGTTCAATTTAATACTCAATGTAGTTTACTACATACTAATGGAGTTAAGTCAGCTGAATTTAAGGAAGGCCTTTTTTTACATAGCACAAGTTTTTATAGGTTATTTTGGTTTGAAACATAAAGCTAAAATGTCGCAACAAAAAAACAATTCTGCTTTTGAAGCAGGGCAAACCACATTGCGCTTTGATTGACTCTCCCCCTCAGTGATTCTTCTTGGCAGGATTTTAAAGGTGTTGTTCGTGGACTGTGCATTGGAGTTCTGCTATGGGACAGGCAGGAGTCATAGGGCTGAGAGGGAGGGGGTTGATTCGGAACAGTTTTTTTTCTGGCTTTAATATACAGGTTAATCTTAGTGGGGTTTGTCAGTGAAGAAGCCGCTGTGTCTCTTTCACGACCTGTTTAAATCCTTCTGATATCTGTAATGGATTCCTGGTGATAGTGGCAGCCTGCAGGTTACTTTGTGGAGTGAGCCAAACAACATGTAAACCTGGCTTCTCTCTCCCTCTCTCTCTCTCGATCTCTTTCCCCCCCCTCTGTCTCTGACTCTCACTCTTTCTCTGTCCCCCCCCCCCCTCTCTCTCTCTCTCTCTCTCTCTCTCTCACTATCTCAGTATCTATTTAAGCGTATGGTGCAGTCTCCAGAGGGAGATTCCTGCTATTTTTTCCTTATTAAGCTATTGGACGTGCTGAGCTTACTTGGGATTGCTTTATTTCAAAGGTCAAAGTGCAGCGCTGTTACCTCTCCTTTCTAAGACTTAAACTGGCCAAGCTAGCTCATGTGCAGAGAGAGAGGGGAAGAGAGAGTGAGAGAAATAGAGAGAGGAAGGGAGAAAGAGAGGTTGGGAGAGAAAGAGCGAGGTAGGGAGAAGGAGAGAGAAAGTGTGGTAGGGAGAGGCAAAGAGCAAGGGAGATCTTAGCCATATGTAGTCAAGGGTGCTGCACCTCTCTATAAATCAATGGAAATAATAGCCCTCCACCCTCTCTCATTGGGTTTCCTGGGAGACGCTGATTGGATGTACAGTACATTTGGGGGAACTGGGGCAGTACATTTTTATGCTTGGTCCAGAGGGACCACCAGCGTGACTTCCCATGGTAACTTTGTCATCCCAGGAGGAAAATTTTAAATGACACAAATTATTTTGCTTGTTTGTGCGACTGCTCGGTCAGATCATAGAAGGCTTTTGGGCCAGGAAGACAGGCCACAAGTGAATTTTAGGACAATCGGAATACAGAGTTACAGGCCTTCCCGCTGGGTGATATAAACATCATAAACAATGAAGTTGCGTGTCTAACGTCCAAGCTTTGTACTTCATCTTCAGGGGCTTTGGAGACCAGGAGACCTTGTTTCCCGGCTTCACAGCCTCCAGAAATTATGATGGATCGGTTCACCGCTTGACATTCAAAGCCATGAAGGAAGTTGGACTGACACTGTCCTTGCTCTGCTCCCTTGAATATAGAAACATTACAGAAAACAAAAGAACTGCAGTCAGCTTGTGTTCTGGAGAGTGAGTGTATGCGCGCATGACGGAGTTATGGGGCCGTTATATAACATCCTGTCAGCTTGTGTGCAGAGCTTCCAATGGAAACAACAAAGACTGTGTGTGATGCTTTAGGCTTTTTTTTTGTTTGTTCTGACAATGTTCTGTCGCAACGTTCCATGGCTGGGTCGATGGCCATTTCTCGGGCCACAAAGAAGGGTCCGAGAAGGGTCCGGAAAGGCCATGTGGGAGCCGGACCCTTCTCGGACCTTCCGCAACTGCCGCAGGGAGTTATGAGGAAGTATTCTTATAAACAGAGCAGCTGGATCAACAGACCAGACGACATACATAAGCCAGCGAGCCCATGTTGGCATGAAAGTGTCAGGGGTTAGTGTGTACCCAGTGGTCAGAAGTGTCAATGGTCAAGAGCATCAGTGGTTACCAAACCGTTCTGACAAGTTTGTGGGCCGAGAAATGGCCATCGACCCAGCCATGGAACATTGCGACAGAACATTATGTCAGAACAAACAAAAAAAAGTCTAAAGCATCACAAACAGTCTTTGTTGTTTCCAGGTCAAAGTGCAGTCCTTGTGTTGTGGCCAGACTGACAGATCCCTACTCTTGTGTCAGTGTGAGGAGAGGCAGATTTCCGCATTACATTACAATACATTACATTAATATATCGGAACCTATGCAGTGATTTACAATTCATCTGTATGAGTTATATGAGTATGAGCAAGTGACATAGACCTGGGCTGCGTTCAGCCCCGACAAAACGTAGCAAAACGTTTATTTAAACGGAAACGGTGGTGCGTTGAACACTCTGTTATGTTACGCAAGCGTTGCAACTATGGCAGCTGAGAAGGCCACTCTTTGTGTTCTTTTCGAAGAATTTTCAGAGCCTGATGAAATCGGTTTAAATACGTGTTTAATACTCCAAAATACGCTTGATGTTACAGTCACTGCCCTTGCAGTCCAGAATAGCAGAGAACATCACAATCGAGTGAAGGGGTATGTGGAAACTGTGTCCTAAGTATAGTGATCCAACATTTGACTCGCATTTCAGGATGACAAGGCAAACATTTCAGGTGAGGTAATCCACTTCTTACCTTCGAGACTGTGTTACAATCTATAGGAGCAAATTATTTTATTATGAGTATTAGGCCTATCATTATTGCTGATCACTTGTTGTGATATGCTATTGTAATATTTACCATTATATATTTAGAGTAGAGTGGAGTAGAAAAGTTTATGGAAGTGTGATTGGGTAACACCTCTGACACACCCACCAAACGAGAGAAAACGTACCTCAAAGCCTGTTGCACACCGTTTCACACCGTTTCGAGGAAACATGTCGTTCAACCCGGAAACCGTAGCAAAACGGTGCACACCGTTTTCAGATTGAACGTGGCCCTGGCTAAGAACACTCAATATGCTCAACATTGTTAATTTACTAAAGTGGGTTAACTATGCCAACTCGGAATCATAAATCATGTATCATAAATATATGTTAACACAAACATGAAACTGCCATTTAGTATGAGGTCTGTTGGTGGTCAGTTTTTTTTTGGTCAGTGCTGTTGTGTTGGTACAGAATGAGTGCCTTGGGTCTAGCACAATGGGATGGATCTCTCCCACGCTTGGGTCCTGCAGTCTTCGCAGCCTCCCTCCCACTCGGAGCATGCGAGTTGAGGGTTCCCACTCTGGAGCAAGGCTGGCTAGACGACTGTGGTTTGGCACAGGTTTCTGTGCTTGGAGGGCAGTAACCTCCTCGGGGAAGCTCTGGGCTTGACACCCTCTCAATAGTAGGATCTCTGCTTCTCGGTGGCTAATGGGTTGGCCATGCACTGGATCCTCTGCTGCCCCTTGAGCACCCTGACATGCTTGTTGAGTTGCTTCCACCAACTCCTTCCATGTACTGAATTGGGAAGCATCAGGGATGCTGATGTTGGGCTCTACTGCTGTGAAGCAGCAGAAGGTGATGCCCTTTAATTCTGATGATCCCACCGCTGCCGTATGTTCAGGCTTCTTTGGCCAGTGTTCGGCACTCTGCTTGAGGAATGGGGGCCCTTGACTCCAACGACTAAATTCTGCCAGAGCCAGGAGTGGCTTACCTCTGGTTAAGTCTTCGGCTGGATTGTTCTGGGTGTCCATGTACCGCCAAGCCTGTCAGTCAGTCAGCTCCTGTATTTCTGACACGCAGGTTCCAACAAACACCTTGAATCTGGAGCCACTCCAGTACTGTGGTGGAGTCAGACCACAGGGTTGTCTGTCGGATGGTGAGTGTCATCTCGGTCTCTACGAGCTTGGCCAGCTGGGCTCCGGCCAATGGGGCGCAGAGCTCCAGGTGGGGCATAGACTGTTGTCTCTTGGGGGCAACTCTTGACCTAGCCATCACAAATGAGGTGTGAATGCTGTCTCCTCCGAGTACTGTGAGGTAGGCCACTGCTCCGTATGCCCGTTCGGAGGCGTCGCAAAAGACGTGGAGATCGTACTCTGAGTTTGTTCCTACTACAGGGACTGGTGAGTAGCAGCGGGGAACAGATACTCTGCTGAGGTGTTGCAGCTCATTCTCCCAGGTTTCCCAGGCATGTCGGAGGACTGTAGGTAGGTCAGGATCATCCCAGCCTCTCTGTTTGGACCAGAGCTGTTGGATGAGCACCTTGGCGCGGGTTGTGAATGGCACGATAAACCCCAAAGGGTCATACTGTCTAGCTAGTACCTGATATGCCGTTTTCATTGTCAGCGCTGCATGCTCGATGGGCCGGTACTGATAGCCAAGGGTGTCAGCAGCACAGTTCCACCTAAGGCCTAAGGTGGGCTCCAGTGGATCAGTCCGATTCTGACTTAGTCATTGCTCTGTAGCTGAAGATCTTGCATCAGCGGGAAGATGGGCTATCACAGTGGGTTGATTATTTGCCCACAGTCTGAGATCAAACCCTCCTTCAGCCAGCAGCATACGCAGTTGGTTTACTCGTTCGGTGGCTGCAGGTATGGTGGGGAAGCTCTCGAGGCAGTTGGGTCCAGTGGGTCTTCGCAGCGCAGGTCTCTCCAGATGAAACGAAGGAGCGATCTGTCCTCAGGCATAAGACGGACCTGGTGAAACACTGAGCGGATGTCTCTGCTCACAGCAACCTGGTGTTGCCTGAATCGTAGGAGGACACCTAACAGTGATGGGCCCAGCGAGGGTCCAGGTAGGAGTTGGTCATTCATTGAGGCCCCCTGGTGCCTGAATGAGCAATTGAAGACCAGTCGTGAGAAGCTTGCCAAACTCAGCTGAGTAGATAGCTGCCTTCTCTGGATCTTTCTTAAGCCGCTTCTCTGTGGCCCTCAGGTGAGCTATGACCGAATGTGTGAAACTGTTAAGCTTAGGTTCTCCTGTCTTCCTCAGGAGGGGGATCGCATAACGCTGGATTCCCTCAACATTGACTCGCCGGGTTTTTGTTTCAAAAATGTTCATGGCTTCCTGGTCTTCACAAGAGCGAACAACCATTTTTTCGTTTTGGAAGGGCAGAACAACGAGTTGCCATAACCTTTCCACGTTTCGGTACAGTAGGTCATCAGGGCTAGCAACTGAGGAGAAGAGGCACTGCTGCACTGAGGTCTGTTCTGGCCCACACCCTTCTGAACCTTGCACAGCCCATTCGAGGGCGGTGTGGATTGCGATGGGTCCACCGTTAGCTCCTCTGCAAACTGGCTTAGTGGCAGTGATAAGGTGTACATGATCTGACCCGAGCAACACCAGTGGACGTGCGTTAAAGAATGGCTGCACCGGGACCCCGCGTAAGTGAGTGTGCCGTCGTTGGAGCATCTGCATTGGGTAGGTCTGCTCCACCAGGTCTAGACCTGAAGCAGTAAATGCTCCCTACACTTTGTAGCGCTTCTATGGGTTACCTTTGGGAGAGATTTCGAAGCTGACCTTTGACCCCCGGAGGTGTGTAAGGTCTGTTCGCACAGTGCGCAGGGCAATAGTTTCACACTCCCCAGTCAACTGGAGCTGCTGGGCAGCAGCGGTTAGGATCATTGTCCGTTGAGCTCCGTCATCCAAGACAGCGAAAGTCTCCATTGACTTAGAATCATTGTGCAGCAGGACCGGGACCACCTTCAGAAGTACTTTGCTTGATGCAATGCTGGGTGTCAGGTAGACTCGACTTTCTGAGGCCCCTGATTGTGGATCGATGGAGCGCCGTTGGGCTACACCGTGGAGGACCTGGAGGTGAATGTCGCCGCAGTCGCCACAGGGTTTCTTGAGGTTGCATGACTCAGGCGTATAGGCACGTGCACACTTTCAGCAGTGCCTTCCTTCTGCTATCCACTTCTCCTGGTCTGCCGCAGACTGGTCCTTAATATTGCGGTAGCGGCTGATGTAGTGCTCTTTGCTGTCGCAGAAGAGGCAATGTATTTTGAATGGTTTCTTATTATTGGAAGGATTGGGTTGTGGGATTACTGGAGACGCTCGGTTGTGTGGGCTCTGCACCTTGGTATACGGCTACACTTTGACCTTTACCCTTAGACAGAGTCTTCTCCTTCTTAGCTTGAAGCCATCCATTAAAATCCCGCAGGCTGTAAGATGAGGCTTATGCTATTTAGCTTGCCCTGCAGCTGCAGATATTCAATAAACCCGTCTCTGTGATACTTGGGCAGCTTACTGAGTAAGCAGTCAACGTGTGAGCAGCAGTTGAGCTCCATACCTTGGGGTCCCTCTAAGGAGAGCAGCATACTCATCAAGAGGTGGACTCGTTGGGCAAAGTTCTGGAAGGTACGAGCATCACCAGACTTCACATCAGGTGTGGTTAGAATGGCTGCTATTTAGCTTTGTGCCAGCTGGTGTGGCTGACCATACTGGAGCTGCAGAGCTTGCATGGCTGCTGAGTATGGATATAGGTGGTGGCGGCAGGACTGGCCAATCATCTGAGCTTCGGGCAGCTTGAGGTGTTCGAGTAGCACATGATATTTGTACTTCTCAGTCAGCTCTGTGTGAGGCTCGAGCAGGTTGCCTAAGGCCAGCTTCAGGTTAGCAAACTCCTTTTCACTATCTGTGGAGAAGTCTGGGATTTTGGGTTTCGGCACGCCATATCCTGAGCGATGTGGCAGGCCAAAGCTGAATGGGGCCACCGTCTGGCTTGATGGTAGCCGCGGCAGAGCAGCTGGAGGTGAATCACCTGCTACTGGAGCAGATAATGGATGTTGAGGTGGCGCCATTGATGAAGGCACAGGAGTGCAGTAAGGCGGGCCATAGCTTGATGTGGCCTGGAGCATCACTTGTGGTAGATGATAATACGGTGCAGCAGGGTAGCTGTAAGACACGGCCATGGGCTCATAGGCATGGGCTGTAGCAGCTAGCTGCTGTTGTACGCGAGACTGGAGGCCTTGTCCAGAATCACTATAGCAGTGAGGTAACCCTGTGGCTTGTGTCTGGAGAGGGTCCGGCTTGGTGGGGTGCTGCCGGCCCAGTGCTGGCGTCACCATGCCAGACGAGATGTTAGAATAGGGGGAGCATGGACACTTTGAAGAGACTGGGTGTATTGGTGTGAATGTGGAGCTTGCTCTCTCACTTCCTGATACAGCAATGTAGTCCCTCACCTTAGCCTCACTCCCTGGTCCCAAAGACACGCACGCTGTTGTGTGTCCATCAGCCCAGGGCTCCATGTTGTGTGTCTGCTTCACTGGTGAAGGAGGGGAATGGTTGGGGGGGGGTGAGAGATGTATGGGAGTGAAGCCCTGAGGGTGAGCGTGTGGCACCCTTCCCTCTGTGATGATCCTCATTCACCTCTTCTTCCATTAGGAATGATGTGATGTGTTGCAGTAGCTCCTGGCGGCGGCGCTGTATTTTCCTACTGATGGAGTTTGTTCATGAGTTGGGCCACTTCAGCATTCTCCTCCCTCTCGCTCCTGGAGATGGACTCGATGAGTTTCCTAAGTGAAGGAGTGCTCAGCAGGTTACATGAGCTGGGGCTGTGCGAGGCTACGCTTCTGTCCAGATGGGGGTCGGCATCCGCGTGGCTACAGTCCACTGCGGCCGCTGCTCCTCTCTGCTCCTCTGGCTCTCTCTCGGTAGGGCAGGAGGAAAGGGCAGGTCGCTGATGGGTGTAGTCAAGGATGTAGTCTTCAAGATGTCTGGGGGTGCGGTGATGCCTCGCATGGCGCTCTTGAGCATCAGGATGGGGCAGAGATGCTGACTTATCTTCTGATAACATTTTCTGCAGTAGCCAATTTATCCGGCTCGAAGGACCTTTGTTGGGGATTTGACCCCTGAATCTGGGTTTCAGACAACTGACCACTGCAGGGCTCCGGTCAGAGAGCACAAAGTCATTAGTTAGACTTCAGCCCTTTATATTGGTGACAGCAGGACAGGAGTTACAATGGTACAGCGTTGCGGTGCATACTGTTACATGTACAGAGTACTGTAAAATTAGCATAGAGTATCTGAAATAAAACACAAAGAAACAAATACATGAATATTTGTGCATTATGATAACTAACATTAACGAGAGCATTTAAGGACTGTAAATTAAATCTGTATCCTCTCTGAATGAACACTAAATTAACTGTTGCAGTAACCACTATTGTTATAATAACACAAACTGGAATCATGTCATTTGTGCGTTCACAGTGATACAAGCAAGCTATCTAGTTAGTTAGCTTAGTACCTCACGTGGCTATTCCAAACAGGCTAATTATTAACGCAATTCTTTGCCGACATTACAGCGATACAACAAACACACACAACATCGCCTAAACCATGTAACGTTATGAAATACAGAGTGAATTATGTTATTGTAATTATCTGCACAAACTTATAGCGGTAATATGGTAACTTACATCGTCAGTGACTCATGCACAGGTAGCTACACCATGAACATAACAGAGAATGATCAGTATGAGGAAACGGAAACAAACCGCAAGTTCAAATTAGAAGTCTTAATTACAAAATAAACGTCTCTGTGCATAGAGGTATTACTTTCAAAGTAAAAGTTCCCTTAACATGAAGAATTCACAACAATGAGTATGTGGTCTGTCAGTATGAGGTCTGTTGGTGGTCAGTCTGTTTTAATCAGTGCTGTTGAGTTGGTGCAGAATGAGTCTGTGGGTGGTCAGTGTTTTTTGGTCAGTGCTGTTGTCTGGTTTCTCACTCACACTCTGGTGTCTGCAGGGTGGCCAAGGCTCTGAAGGTGACGCTGTATGAAACACCCACCGGCTGGAGGTTCTTTGGGAACCTGATGGATTCTGGGAGATGTTCACTGTGTGGGGAGGAGAGCTCCGGAACAGGTGAGCACACACCTGTGAATGGCTGACACACCTGGAGAGTACTGGCATACCTGTCATATCTCACACACCTGGAGACAGATCACACACCTTTAAGAGTTCACACACCTGTCCCTGCTCACACACCTGTTTCCACGCCATCAGACAGCTCGCACAGCTTTGCAGAGCTCAAATACCTGACGCACATTTCACATACCTCCATATGGGGCATACCTATCTCACACACCTGCCAGAGCTCACACACCAGAGGCACTGTGAAAGCTCAGTGTGCATCACTCTGTGTGTAGGGCTATACCCTTTATATGAATCCTGGCACTATATACCCCACTGTACTGCTAACCCCCTTAAACAGCCAATAGCATTTTTACTGAGCCTGTTTAGCTCTTGTAGCCACCCTATATTTATCAGACTTCCAAACAGAACATAACCAACTTTCACAGAAAGCGTCGCAGCCGAATGGATATGTGCTATTGTAAATAACAGCCATTCTTCTGCTATAAAAGGAAAGGAGGCCAGGGGGGATAGTGGTTATTACCCAGAATCCTCCCTGGCTGGCGGCCACTCAAGGAATGAGTGAAGCACAGTTTGACGCATCCGCTGTTCCGCGGCTGTAGCAAGAATCTCCCTTTTGGAGGGCGGGGAGGGGGGTTTAAATCTGAAGTTTGTGCTCGGCTCAGCCTATTTAAGGCAAGGGCCAGAGCTGGACCTGTCCCACTAAATCATCACAAACTCAAGAGTTCTGCCTCTGGTATCCCAGAAGGCTCAGAGGCACCCCCCCCCCCCCCCCCCCCCCCACACCACTTCCAGTGAAGTACAAATGCATGCAGAAGTTGATTACCGGAAAACTGGAAACATACTGTTCACCCCCCCCCCCCCCCCCCCACCCAGTTGACAGTTCGTCTGCACCCCCCACATCGACAGTTTTGTCCTTTCCAAAGTACTTTGGTTTGGTTGGGAACCTTGAGCCCCCACCCAAAATGAGCTCCTGGCTACGGCGTTGGTCCCAGGGACTGTGTCTCTAAACACTTCAGTCTATAAACAGCCGTGATTTGAAAAATAAAGCAGCTGCTTATCATCTGTACCTGATATTAAAGGCTTTCTGGCTGCTCTCCCAGGGGGATGTCTTGGCAGGGAAACAGAAGATGTATTTTTCATGTTGAAATGGCAGCAGTGGCGTCTCCATGAGTTTACAATGAGAGACATTGCTTGCTTGCTGTGATAGTATTTGTTCCAAATGTTTCTAATCCCTTTTACTCATCGCTAATCGATCACTCAAAATTCAGATAAAGTCGTGTGCGTTACATCATCGGCACCGTTTGTGACATCAGCACTGTTGGCAATACTGGCGGTTTCGGGTCATGAATAATGTATATGACATCATCAGTAATGGACTTAAGGTCACTAATAATGTGTGTGACTCACCAGCAGCGTTTATAAATCCATGACTGCTCCACATGACATGAGTATACTCCGCCCAGTCAGAATGCACATTGGACACTGGAGGTGTTTGTAAGACGATAAATTCAGTGCTTGACATCGGCAGCGACGCACGGGCGAGCGTCCCGGAGCTGTGCCGGACGCCGTTGGCACTGTTTTAGAACATTGGAGCGCCAAATGGAAAGTGGCGGGGGCATTAGCAGCCGGGACTGATCTGACGGGCGGGCTAAGCACTCGGGAATGTGCGATGGAAACCCCCCCCCCGGAGATACCATGGGGGAGGGGAACTGGTATGCTTCAGTGAGGATGTCATTCAGCCTGTCTGGAACCTCAGTGAAGAGGGGCCATGATTCAGGGTGAACCCTTTATGGTGGAGTGTGGGTTGCCAAATTGGGCATACGTAGGGATTTTGTATGGGGGTCAGTTTCAGATAGGGGAGATTTTAAAAGGACATTTAGTGGAAAGTCTTGATAATTTGTGTGGGAGTTAACTGATGATGGATTTCTAAAGATATTAGAGAGAACGAAAAGGAAAAGCATTTGGCAACACGGGTTTCTGTGTGCAACATTGTTGGTTACTCTGTTAGGAACCATTTCCTTAAAAAAAACAAAAAAAAAACAGTTCTGTTTGCTGTAGTTTCTTTGGGCATATCTTGTTCCCCACTGTGATTGGGTTTTAGAACTGTCCATCATCCTGGCATCCAATAGGATGCAATATAAAATTGTGCAAAGGAGTGGCAACCCATTGAAGGTGCTACTCAAAGGGCGACTATGATATTGCGGTAATGTGACGACAGCATTGTGCGAAAGCTACGTGTGCTAACTACAAGCTCCCCCATTTGAGGACTGGACGTCTTCTCACACGGAGGGGATGTTCGGGAAGTATAGTTTTGTTTGCTCTGGAGGACCTGAGGAACAGCAGGTTACATAGATGTGCACATTGAAAGCACAGGCGTCTCTGTATGAGTGTGTACATGCTCTGCTTTGTACTGTAATCTATGAGGGCTTCTGCATGGCCGTGACACTAACACTACAGATACTCCGTGACTACCAGATACTCCAACTGTGAAGTACTCCCAGCCATACTTCTACCTGTATACTACCAGCCAGATAACCCTAACCTATATACCGCTACCCAGGTAAACCATAACATTATACCGCTAGCCAGGTAACATTGCCTCTGACATACCTCTATGCAGGTAACCCTTATCTGTGTCACAATGCCCTTTTACCTATCACCTGGCCTGTATTTTACCTGTGTCATATCCACCTGTGTTTTACCTGTGAAATATCCACCTGCTCCAGGCCTGTCCCTCCCCTGGTTTATGTCCCCGCCTTGACGCAACCGGAGTCCCAGATGCACCACCCCGCCCCTTTGAATTGAACATTTTACATCCTTTCATTGGACTTTCTACTTACCAGCTAGTTTAATATCTCAGACTGTAACATGTTCAACGCACTTGATTTCTTGCTGTGTTAGATCCCTCATTACATTTCTATTGCCATCCATTCCACCTTTAATTTAAACTGGGCCGGCCTGCGAAGGATGGGCTCCCTCTCTCTAGCCAGGTTCCTTCGGAGATTTCTTCCGATTGGGGAGTTTTTTCTCGCCACTGTTTGAGTGTTAATGTAGGTAATGTAACACAGTGGTAAACATGCCCCTGTCCCAACTTTTTTCGGATGTTTTGCAGGAATCAAATTTAGAATGAGCGTATATTTACAAAAAACAATAAAGTTAAAACATTAAATATCTTGTCTTTGTACTGTTTTCAATTGAATACAGGTCAAAAGGATTTGCAAATCATTGCTTTCTGTTTTTATTTACAATTTATACACTGTCCTAACTGTTTTGGAATTGGGGTTTGTACCTGTGACATATCCACCTGTGTTTTACCTGCCCCCACCAGGTTCGGATCACGTGCGTGAGAAGGACGGGCTATGGTCTGTGTTGGCGTGGCTGTCCATCATAGCGGCCCGGAAACAGGGCGTGGAGGAGATCGTCAAGGAGCACTGGGCCAAGCTGGGACGCAACTACTACTGCCGGTGAGTCGGGGGGGGGGGGGGGGGTATGCATGCACACACCATACACACACACCACACACACACACACACACACACACACACACTGCCTCTTTCCTGTGCTGAGAGGAGTATGTGGGAAGAAGGACGTTTCCTGGCATATCCCAGGATCTGATAGCATTGTCATGGGAACTGGGTTCATTCTGGGTCTCAGTTGGGACCAGTTAAGTACAAGTCAAAAGGGCGTGTTTGGCAGGACACACACTCACATTCTCTCTCTTCCTCCCTCTCTCTTTCTCTCACACACACACACACACACACACACACACACACACACACACACACACACACACACACACACACACACACACACACACACACACACACACACACACACACACACACACACACACACACACACACACAGTGCTGGACTCTGTTAGACAGTATTTTATGGGGTTGAATCCCCAGACTGAGGCTCCCCCACAGACCCTGAGGTCTAAGTCATCAAGGGTTTGACGTATCAAACAAGACTTAAACCATCACTCTGCTGCCAGATATGCAGTAGATATGGATGGATCACTTGAAGAGTTTATTCTCCTGACTTATTTTTCCATAGAGTTCAAAAGGAAAATTTGTCAGGAGAAACAACCCTTAAAGTGATCCATCCATATCTACTGCATATCGGACAGCAGAGTGATGGTTTGAGGCTCGTTTGATACCTCAGACCCTTGATGACTTACAGCCATTTCGCCAACCATGAATTCTATACTGTTCCAGCATAATTTACAGCTAAATCTAGTCCCACCCCCCAATTCCCATAGAGATCCATTCAAATGCAGAGAAGTTATAGTATCGCTTGTAAGAGTACCAGAAAATAAAATATCAAGAGTCTCTTGATATTGTTGGGTCACATACATACATCAAGAAGTCATGACATGCAAAGGATATGTGACCAAATATTAAAAATCATTACTTTATTCTACATTATTTTAAACTGTCCAATATCTTTTGATTCACGAAAATAGGGGGGCTATGTACAAAAGGTTCTATAATTTCTAAACGTTTCATCCGATATGGATGAAAATACCCTGAAATTAAAGCTGACAGACTGCACTTCAACCTCATTGTCATTGTATCCTTTCAAGCTCAAAGTGCTAGAGTAGAGAACCAAAATAACAAAAAATGTGTCACTGTCCAATGAATTATGGTGCTCACTGTATGTGAGTGATGCATTCATGTGTGTTGGTCTCTGCAGGTTTGATTATGAGGGCGTTGACCCCAGAGCTGCGTACTACCTGATGAGGGACCTGGAGGCAGTGATCTCAGACAAGGCCTTCATCAGCCAGAAGTTTGCCGTGGGAAACAATGTCTACAGCGTGGAGAAAGCTGACAACTTCGAGTACATCGACCCTGTTGATGGATCTGTGACTCGCAATCAGGTCAGAGGTCATCGCCCGTAGTGATGCATAGGACACAGAGATAGTGGGAGCTGTCTCAAATTTCAGGTTGTGTACCTTCAATCAATCAATCAATCAATCAGCCATTCCGTTAAGTTTTTGCAGCAGTTCCCATATGCACAGTAGCACCTGTGCATTACCAGCTGTGCAGGAACTACTGCTGCGCAGTCGGTCGATTCCGGGGGAAAAGAGGCCGTGGCTTGGCTCTGTGTGTTCCAGAAGCTTCCTGGTTCTTTTGTGCACCCCCACAGAATTTGCAGAGGAGGTTACAGTGTTAAAATGGGGGTACAGGTAGTGACTGGGTTTTTTTTTAACATAGTGGGAAAAGGTTGAGGTCCAGTATTCTGTCACTTCTTGGAGAGGATCTTACTTCACCTCACATCCGTGCTTCTCTTATCTAGATAAGTGGACCCATAATTCCTTGGGCTCTGGATTTCTCAGCTCTGGACACACCGCGAGTGAGCTGGTTTTGAGCTCTGCGAAGTGATATGGATTTCTGACGTCTCTCCGCAACCCCCCATTAGATCACAGGTGTGCCAGGAGTCTGTCGTCAGGCTGGGTTTTCTCCCAGAGAAATATTGAGAGGAAATTGTGATGTTCGATATTTAAATAATGAAGGACATCAATATTTTTTTAATCGGTAGGTTGGCTCATAAAAAAATAGCTGTACCAAATAGGTCTAAACTTCATTGGGAATGTTATGGTGACTCTACCCTAAATGTGGGTTCACCAGGCCGGCAGACTGGAGCCAGCTGGCTGATGTTTCTCTGCCTCTCCAGGAATTTGTGGTGGGCACAATTTCATGACTCAATATTACGGAGTAGTGAGAAAGGCATTAGGTCAGGAACTCCTCATCGGTGGAAGGCAGTGATATTAATTTTATTCATTATCAAACATCTTGAGCTTTTTTTTGGGGGGGGGGGGGGGGGTCATTTTCCGTGCTTCTTGTATGATAGAAAAATGTGGTCTTTTAAGTACATTTTTTGGGCTGTGTCCACGCCAGTGTTTGTGTCAGCTACAGAATGTGACACTGATATAAATTTACTGATGCTTTTCGACCAATGGGTCAGTTTTTAAATGGCTGGTGATAAAAATGTTTGTCCTTTTTGAGCCCCACCCCTCCTCCCTGCCCCCAAAAAAACCCCACCACCAGGCTACAGTCTCCCCGCCCACCCCCACCCCGCCCCCCCAAACGCTGTCTTCAAAGTTTACTCAGCTGACGCTCTGCTGACCAGGAAATTTTCCCCCTGGCGCCAACTCCCCCCCCCCCATCCCGCTGGCCCCCCCCATCCCGCTGGCCCCCCTCTCCATCCTGCTGGCACACCCTCCATTCCCCAAATCCTTTGAAGAACATTAGCAATAATATTCACACTGTAAATATTATTATTAAAAAAGCCAGCACTCTGATCTCCTTATCCCTTATCGTCCTTTGCTTGTTAAGATGTCACATGCTGCCCCATTCCTCTTGTGCCTCGAACCAAGTTGAGGGATTGGGGCATTTGTTAGTTGGGTGTTGGGGCATTTGTGAGTTGGGGGATTGGGGTATTTGTGAGTTGGGGGGACTGGGGTATTTGTCAGTTGGGGGATTGGGGTATTTGTGAGTTGGGGGTTAGGGCATTTGTGAGTTGGGGGATTGGGGTATTTGTGAGTTGGGGTTACGGCATTTGTGAGTTGGGGATTGGGGCATTTGTGAGTTGGGGGTTACGGCATTTGTGAGTTGGGGGTTGGGGCATTTGTGAGTTGGGGGTTAGGGCATTTGTGAGTTGGGGGTTGGAGCATTTGTGAGTTGGGGGTTGGAGCATTTGTGAGTTGGGGGTTAGGGCATTTGTGAGTTGGGGGTTGGGGTATTTGTGAGTTGGGGGTTGGGGTATTTGTGAGTTGGGGGTTGGGGCATTTGTGAGTTGGGGGTTTGGGGCATTTGTGAGTTGGGGGTTGGGGTATTTGTGAGTTGGGGGTTAGGGCATTTGTGAGTTGAGGGTTGAGGTATTTGTGAGTTGGGGGTTGGGGTATTTGTGAGTTGGGGGTTGGGGTATTTGTGAGTTGGGGGTTGGGGTATTTGTGAGTTGCGGGATAGGGCATTTGTGAGTTGGGGGTTGGAGCATTTGTGAGTTGGGGGTTAGGGTATTTGTGTGTTGGGGGTTGGGGCATTTGCGAGTTGGGGGTTAGGGCATTTGTGAGTTGGGGGTTGAGGTATTTGTGAGTTGGGGGTTGGGGTATTTGTGAGTTGGGGGTTGGGGCATTTGTGAGTTGGGGGTTGGAGCATTTGTGAGTTGGGGGTTAGGGCATTTGTGAGTTGGGGGTTGGAGCATTTGTGAGTTGGGGGTTAGGGCATTTGTGAGTTGGGGCATTTGTGAGTTGGGGGTTGGGGTATTTGTAAGTTGAGGGTTTGGGCATTTGTGAGTTGGGGTTTGAGGTATTTGTGTGTTTGGGTATTTGTGAGTTGTGGGTTAGGGCATTTGTGAGTTGGGGGTCGGGGCATTTGTGAGTTGGGGGTCGGGGCATTTGTGAGTTGGGGGTCGAAGCATTTGTGAGTTGGGTGATTGGAGTGTTTCCAGTGTGTTCCTCTGCTTTGCTGTGCACCTATTTATCCAGGAGTGAATTTGCCATGTTCCAAACGGGACGGGTCTGGAGCAGCTGTCCCACTTTGCTGTCTGGTGGGGGGGGGGGGGGGGGGGGGGGTGAGGAGGAGATGTCAGCTGCAATACACACACAAACACATGCGCACACACGCACACGCAAACACATGCACACACGCGCGCGCACACACACACACACACACACACATATACACACACAAGTGCATACATGTGCACACACACAAACACACACACATGCATACATGCGCACACACATGCACACATGTGCACAGATACACACACACCCGCACACACACACACACACACACACACACACACACACACACACACACACACACACACACACACACACACACACACACAGACTCCTGGACCACAGTGAGGACGTGTTGACAGGTGATGATGCTGGGGGCTTTGTGGAGGTATGCCCGGCCTGTCTCTGGAGCCGGCTACTGAATTCATCTGTATCGGATTCACCTCCCCCTCTGGTCGCCAGGGGAGACGGCTCAGGGAGGGGGGGGGGGGGGGGATGTTGGGTGGTTTTAATGTGCATGACAGGACTTCCTGATAACAGATTTCTATTGTTAGGGACGAGCGGACACTTCTCATTTCCACTGGCCTGTTAAACACCTCTCATTGTCTCTGCTCCTCCCTCCCACAATGTACCACACATGGGGCTACACTGACCTCTAGTGGAGGACAATGTTCACTGCATCATATGTTTGGCCGGGTGAAAGCAGAGTGGAGAGCACTGGTTTGGTTCAGACTTCATGCCCTGGAGAACTTTCTACAGCAAAGTTTTTACCCCTATTACTCCTCTGGTCTATAATACTTTCCCTTTCAGTCAGACCAGTATAATTGGTTTTGTTTTGTGACTCTGCAATGACTACAGTGACTCTATGCTTTGACTTGCAGTGACTGTGCTGTGCCCCTGTAGTGACTCTGTGCCGTGACTGTGCTGTGACTCTGTGCTTTGACTGTCTTGTGACTCTGCAGTGACTCTGTGCTGTGACTGCAGTGACTCTGCTGTCACTCTGCGCTGTGACTTTGTGCTGTGACTTTGCAGTGACTCTGTGCTGTGACGGTCCTGAGACTCTGCAGTGACTCTGTGCTGTGACTGTCCTGTGACTCTGCAGTGACTCTGTGTTGTCACTGTGCTGAGACTCTGAAATGACTCTGTGCTGTCACTGTCCTGTGACTCTGCAGTGACTCTTTGCTGTCACAGTCCTGAGACTCTGCAGTGACTCTGTGCTGTGACTCTCCTGTGACTCTGCATTGACTCTGTGCTGTCACTGTTCTGTGAATTGCAGTGACTCTGTGCTGTGACTGCAGTGACCCTGCAGTAACTCTGTGCTGTGCCTGTACTGAGACTCTGCAGTGACTCTGTGCTTTGACGCTGCAGTGACTCTGTGCTGTCACTCTGCATTGTGACTTTGTGCTGTGACCCTGCAGTGACTCTGTGCTGTGACTGTGCTGAGACTCTGTCGTGACTCTGTGCTGTGCTGTCACTCTGTGCTGTGACTGTCCTGTGACTCTCTACTGTCACTGTCCTGTGACTCTGTAGTGAATCTATGCTGGGACTCTGCAGTGAATCTGTGCTGTGACTCTGCTGTGACCCTGCAGTGACTCTGTGCTTTGACTGTGCTGTGACTCTGCAGTGACTGTGTGCTTTGACTCTGCAGTGACTCTGTGCTGTGACTCTGCTGTGACCCTGCAGTGACTCTGTGCTGTGACTCCGCAGTGACTCTGTGTTTTGACTGTGCTGAGTCTCTGCAGTGACTCTGTTCTGTGACTGTGTTATAGGGTGTGCGGATCATCTTCACGGACATGTCGCGGCTCATCTTTAGACTGAGCGGGACCAGTGGGGGGGGGGGGAGCCACCATCCGAATCTACGCAGAGAGCTACGAGAGAGACCCCGAGAGGCAGAACCGAGAGACACAGGTTTGTGTGTGTGTCTGTGTGTGTGCGCGCGTTTGGCGTGTGTGATTCTGTTTCTGTCTATCAGAAGTTGTCAGGTCTAAACTCTTTGGTTTATTGTATTAAATCACACCGGCATGCCATGAAACCATAATCAACGTGTTGACAGACTTTGGAAAGATTTTGTTGCTATTTGGCAGGTTTGATGTGTTAAAGTATGTGGGCCTGATATGATAGCAGTTTCACAGGAGTTTTACAGTCCCGCCATGTGCTGCTGTTGTTTTGTAGCTTTTTACATGTTTGCCAGTCAGTAAGGGACCTTAACCAGTCAGGCTTATCAGCTGATATGGGATTTATTAGTTCTTTAGTTCCAGCCCAATCAAAGCTCCCTTTTATTATGTTTGTCACAGGAAATTATCAATGGCTAGCATTCATCTTGTAATGAAGCAACAATCTGTTTCAGCTGTTGTACAGCAATGCTGGTGCTGCTGATGTAATTTCCGTATTATTATTATTATTATTATTATTATTCAAAACAAGGGATTATTGGGAAAGTTGACCCTGTTTCAAAACATCCTTCTAAAATGTCTTTATTTTATTCTGCGATTTGTATGAGTTTAATGTATATCAGTACATTCTTATGATCCAAATTTGAAGCAGTTCCCACTTGAATGACTTTAGTGTAAGGAGTGCCATTTGTGTACAGTAGACGTGTGTTTGTGTATTTTTGTATTCAAGTTTTTGTTTGCTGGGTAATTTGCCCCTTGGGGTATTAAAGTTCAGGGATGTTTCATAAATATGCTATATGGAAGATATTGTATCTGGTGATTTGTCTGGCTGAAGGCAATATTTATTGTGTGCTTGGCATACAGGGAGAGCTCTTATAAGACATGATAACAACCGTGTTTCCTTTTCATTTACTGCTTGTTTAGATCTTCCAGGTTAAAAGACTGGCAGATCTAAACAAGCAGTAAATGACTGAGTCACCCGTGCCAAAGTCTGGTGCAGTTTTAATTAGGTTCAAGTCTTTAGTCTAAAGGACCTTTTGCACATGATTGCACGTGTGTGCTTGCACAGGTTTACACAGGTGTGCTCAGGTGTAGCATCACAGTACAGGTGTGTTCAGGTGTAGTATCACAGTGCAGGTGTGTTCAGGTGCAGTATCCAAGTGCAGCTGTGCTCAGGTGTAGTATCACAATGCAGGTGTGTTCAGGGGCAGTATCCAAGTGCAGCTGTGCTCAGGTGTAGTATCAAAGTGCAGCTGTGCTCAGGTGTAGTATCACAGTGCAGGTGTGTTCAGGTGCAGTATCAAAGTACAGCTGTGCTCAGGTGTAGTATCACAGTGCAGCTGTGCTCAGGTGTAGTATCACAGTGAAGCTCTGCTCAGGTGTAGTATCAAAGTACAGCTGTGCTCAGGTGTAGTATCACAGTGCAGGTGTGTTCAGGTGCAGTATCAAAGTACAGCTGTGCTCAGGTGTAGTATCATAGTGCAGCTGTGCTCAGGTGTAGTATCACAGTGCAGCTGTGCTCAGGTGTAGTATCAAAGTACAGCTGTGCTCAGGTGTAGTATCACATTGCAGGTGTGCTCAGGTGTAGTATCACAGTGCATCTGTGCTCAGGTGTAGTATCACAGTGCAGCTGTGCTCAGGTGTAGTATCACAGTGCAGGTGTGCTCAGGTGTAGTATCAAAGTACAGCTGTGCTCAGGTGTAGTATCACAGTGCAGGTGTGTTCAGGTGCAGTATCAAAGTACAGCTGTGCTCAGGTGCAGTATCACAGTGCAGCTGTGCTCAGGTGTAGTATCACAGTGCAGGTGTGTTCAGGTGCAGTATCCAAGTGCAGCTGTGCTCAGGTGTAGTATCACATTGCAGGTGTGCTCAGGTGTAGTATCACATTGCAGGTGTGCTCAGGTGTAGTATCACAGTGCATCTGTGCTCAGGTGTAGTATCACAGTGCAGCTGTGCTCAGGTGTAGTATCACAGTGCAGGTGTGCTCAGGTGTAGTATCAAAGTACAGCTGTGCTCAGGTGTAGTATCACAGTGCAGGTGTGTTCAGGTGCAGTATCAAAGTACAGCTCTGCTCAGGTGCAGTATCACAGTGCAGCTGTGCTCAGGTGTAGTATCACAGTGCAGCTGTGCTCAGGTGTAGTATCAAAGTACAGCTGTGCTCAGGTGTAGTATCACATTGCAGGTGTGCTCAGGTGTAGTATCACATTGCAGGTGTGCTCAGGTGTAGTATCACATTGCAGGTGTGCTCAGGTGTAGTATCACAGTGCATCTGTGCTCAGGTGTAGTATCACAGTGCAGCTGTGCTCAGGTGTAGTATCACAGTGCAGGTGTGCTCAGGTGTAGTATCAAAGTACAGCTGTGCTCAGGTGTAGTATCACAGTGCAGGTGTGTTCAGGTGCAGTATCAAAGTACAGCTGTGCTCAGGTGCAGTATCACAGTGCAGCTGTGCTCAGGTGTAGTATCACAGTGCAGCTGTGCTCAGGTGTAGTATCAAAGTACAGCTGTGCTCAGGTGTAGTATCACATTGCAGGTGTGCTCAGGTGTAGTATCACATTGCAGGTGTGCTCAGGTGTAGTATCACAGTGCATCTGTGCTCAGGTGTAGTATCACAGTGCAGCTGTGCTCAGGTGTAGTATCACAGTGCAGGTGTGCTCAGGTGTAGTATCAAAGTACAGCTGTGCTCAGGTGCAGTATCACAGTGCAGCTGTGCTCAGGTGTAGTATCACAGTGCAGCTGTGCTCAGGTGTAGTATCAAAGTACAGCTGTGCTCAGGTGTAGTATCACATTGCAGGTGTGCTCAGGTGTAGTATCACATTGCAGGTGTGCTCAGGTGTGTAGTATCACAGTGCAGCTGTGCTCAGGTGGAGCATCACAGTGCAGGTGTGTTCAGGTGCAGTATCAAAGTACAGCTGTGCTCAGGTGTAGTATCACAGTGCAGCTGTGCTCAGGTGTAGTATCACAGTGCAGGTGTGTTCAGGTGCAGTATCAAAGTACAGCTGTGCTCAGGTGCAGTATCACAGTGCAGCTGTGCTCAGGTGTAGTATCACAGTGCAGGTGTGTTCAGGTGCAGTATCCAAGTGCAGCTGTGCTCAGGTGTAGTATCAAAGTGCAGCTGTGCTCAGGTGTAGTATCACATTGCAGGTGTGCTCAGGTGTAGTATCACAGTGCAGCTGTGCTCAGGTGTAGTATCACAGTGCAGGTGTGCTCAGGTGTAGTATCAAAGTACAGCTGTGCTCAGGTGTAGTATCACAGTGCAGGTGTGTTCAGGTGCAGTATCAAAGTACAGCTGTGCTCAGGTGCAGTATCACAGTGCAGCTGTGCTCAGGTGTAGTATCACAGTGCAGCTGTGCTCAGGTGTAGTATCAAAGTACAGCTGTGCTCAGGTGTAGTATCACATTGCTGGTGTGCTCAGGTGTAGTATCACATTGCAGGTGTGCTCAGGTGTAGTATCACATTGCAGGTGTGCTCAGGTGTGTAGTATCACAGTGCAGCTGTGCTCAGGTGGAGCATCACAGTGCAGGTGTGTTCAGGTGCAGTATCAAAGTACAGCTGTGCTCAGGTGTAGTATCACAGTGCAGCTGTGCTCAGGTGTAGTATCACAGTGCATGTGTTCAGGTGTCGTATCACAGTACAGCTGTGCTCAGGTGTAGTATCACAGTGCAGCTGTGCTCAGGTGTAGTATCACAGTGCAGCTGTGCTCAGGTGTAGTATCACAGTGCAGGTGTGTTCAGGTGCAGTATCAAAGTACAGCTGTGCTCAGGTGTAGTATCACAGTGCAGCTGTGCTCAGGTGTAGTATCACAGTGCAGCTCTGCTCAGGTGTAGTATCAAAGTACAGCTGTGCTCAGGTGTAGTATCCAAGTGCAGCTGTGCTCAGGTGTAGTATCACAGTGCAGCTGTGTTCAGGTGTAGTATCACAGTACAGCTGTGCTCAGGTGTAGTATCACAGTGCAGCTGTGCTCAGGTGTAGTATCACAGTGCAGCTGTGCTCAGGTGTAGTATCACAGTGCAGGTGTGTTCAGGTGCAGTATCAAAGTACAGCTGTGCTCAGGTGTAGTATCACAGTTCAGCTGTGCTCGGGTGTAGTATCACAGTGCAGCTCTGCTCAGGTGTAGTATCAAAGTACAGCTGTGCTCAGGTGTAGTATCACAGTGCAGGTGTGTTCAGGTGCAGTATCAAAGTACAGCTGTGCTCAGGTGTAGTATCACAGTGCAGCTGTGCTCAGGTGTAGTATCACAGTGCAGCTGTGCTCAGGTGTAGTATCAAAGTACAGCTGTGCTCAGGTGTAGTATCACATTGCAGGTGTGCTCAGGTGTAGTATCACATTGCAGGTGTGCTCAGGTGTAGTATCACAGTGCATCTGTGCTCAGGTGTAGTATCACAGTGCAGCTGTGCTCAGGTGTAGTATCAAAGTACAGCTGTGCTCAGGTGTAGTATCACAGTGCAGGTGTGTTCAGGTGCAGTATCAAAGTACAGCTGTGCTCAGGTGCAGTATCACAGTGCAGCTGTGCTCAGGTGTAGTATCACAGTGCAGGTGTGTTCAGGTGCAGTATCCAAGTGCAGCTGTGCTCAGGTGTAGTATCAAAGTGCAGCTGTGCTCAGGTGTAGTATCACATTGCAGGTGTGCTCAGGTGTAGTATCACATTGCAGGTGTGCTCAGGTGTAGTATCACAGTGCATCTGTGCTCAGGTGTAGTATCACAGTGCAGCTGTGCTCAGGTGTAGTATCACAGTGCAGGTGTGCTCAGGTGTAGTATCAAAGTACAGCTGTGCTCAGGTGTAGTATCACAATGCAGGTGTGTTCAGGTGCAGTATCAAAGTACAGCTGTGCTCAGGTGCAGTATCACAGTGCAGCTGTGCTCAGGTGTAGTATCACAGTACAGCTGTGCTCAGGTGTAGTATCAAAGTACAGCTGTGCTCAGGTGTAGTATCACATTGCAGGTGTGCTCAGGTGTAGTATCACATTGCAGGTGTGCTCAGGTGTAGTATTACATTGCAGGTGTGCTCAGGTGTGTAGTATCACAGTGCAGCTGTGCTCAGGTGGAGCATCACAGTGCAGGTGTGTTCAGGTGCAGTATCAAAGTACAGCTGGGCTCAGGTGTAGTATCACAGTGCAGGTGTGTTCAGGTGCAGTATCAAAGTACAGCTGTGCTCAGGTGCAGTATCACAGTCCAGCTGTGCTCATGTGTAGTATCACAGTGCAGGTGTGTTCAGGTGCAGTATCCAAGTGCAGCTGTGCTCAGGTGTAGTATCAAAGTGCAGCTGTGCTCAGGTGTAGTATCACATTGCAGGTGTGCTCAGGTGTAGTATCACAGTGCATCTGTGCTCAGGTGTAGTATCACAGTGCAGCTGTGCTCAGGTGTAGTATCACAGTGCAGGTGTGCTCAGGTGTAGTATCAAAGTACAGCTGTGCTCAGGTGTAGTATCACAGTGCAGGTGTGTTCAGGTGCAGTATCAAAGTACAGCTGTGCTCAGGTGCAGTATCACAGTGCAGCTGTGCTCAGGTGTAGTATCACAGTGCAGCTGTGCTCAGGTGTAGTATCAAAGTACAGCTGTGCTCAGGTGTAGTATCACATTGCTGGTGTGCTCAGGTGTAGTATCACATTGCAGGTGTGCTCAGGTGTAGTATCACATTGCAGGTGTGCTCAGGTGTGTAGTATCACAGTGCAGCTGTGCTCAGGTGGAGCATCACAGTGCAGGTGTGTTCAGGTGCAGTATCAAAGTACAGCTGTGCTCAGGTGTAGTATCACAGTTCAGCTGTGCTCAGGTGTAGTATCACAGTGCATGTGTTCAGGTGTAGTATCACAGTGCAGCTGTGCTCAGGTGTAGTATCAAAGTGCAGGTGTGCTCAGGTGTAGTATCCAAGTGCAGCTGTGCTCAGGTGTAGTATCACAGTGCAGCTGTGTTCAGGTGTAGTATCACAGTATAGCTGTGCTCAGGTGTAGTATCACAGTGCAGCTGTGCTCAGGTGTAGTATCACAGTGCAGCTGTGCTCAGGTGTAGTATCACAGTGCAGGTGTGTTCAGATGTAGTATCACAGTACAGCTGTGCTCAGGTGTAGTATCACAGTACAGCTGTGCTCAGGTGTAGTATCACAGTGCAGCTGTGCTCAGGTGTAGTATCACAATGCAGGTGTTCAGGTGTATCACAGCGCAGCTGTGCTCTGGTGTACTATCACAGTACAGCTGTGTTCAGGTGTATCACATTGCAGGTATGTTCAGGTGTAGTATGATATCACAGGTGTAGTATCACATTGCAGGTGTGCTCAGGCATAGTATCACAATGCACATGTTCAGGTGTATCACAGCGCAGCTGTGCTCAGGTGTAGTATCACAGTACAGCTGTGCTCAGGTGTAGTATCAAAGTGCAGGTGTGCTCAGGTGTAGTATCAAAGTGCAGCTGTGCTCAGGTGTAGTATCACAGTGCAGCTGTGCTCAGGTGTAGTATCACAGTGCAGCTGTGCTCAGGTGTAGTATCAAAGTGCAGGTGTGCTCAGGTGTAGTTTCACAGTGCAGGTGTGTTCAGGTGCAGTATCACAGTGCAGCTGAGCTCAGGTGTAGTATCACCGTGCAGTTGTGTTCAGGTATAGTATCACAGTGCAGGTGTGTTCAGGTGCAGTATCACAGTGCAGCTGTGCTCAGGTGTAGTATCACCGTGCAGTTGTGTTCAGGTATAGTATCACAGTGCAGGTGTGTTCAGGTGCAGTATCACAGTGCAGCTGTGCTCAGGTGTAGTATCACAATGCAGGTGTTCAGGTGTATCACAGCGCAGCTGTGCTCTGGTGTACTATCACAGTACAGCTGTGTTCAGGTGTATCACATTGCAGGTATGTTCAGGTGTAGTATGATGTCACAGGTGTAGTATCACATTGCAGGTGTGTTCAGGCGTAGTATCACAATGCACATGTTCAGGTGTATCACAGCGCAGCTGTGCTCAGGTGTAGTATCACATTGCAGGTGTGCTCAGGCGTGGTATCACAATGCACATGTTCAGGTGTATCACAGCGCAGCTGTGCTCAAGTGTAATATCACAGTGCAGCTGTGCTCAGGTATACTACCACAGTACAGCTGTGTTCAGGTGTAGTATCACATTGCAGGTATGTTCAGGTGTATTATGATGTCACAGGTGTAGTATCACATTGCGGGTGTGCTCAGGCGTAGTATCACAATGCACATGTTCTGGTGTATCACAGCACAGCTGTGCTCAGGTGTAGTATACAGTGCAGCTGTGTTCAGGTGTACTATCACATTGCAGGTATGTTCAGGTGTAGTATGATGTCACAGGTGTACTATCACAGTGCAGCTGTGCTCAGGTGTACTATCACAGTACAGCTGTGTTCAGGTGTACTATCACATTGCAGGTATGTTCAGGTGTAATATGATGTCACAGGTGTAGTATCACAGTGCAGCTGTGCTCAGGTGCAGTATCACATTGCAGGTGTGCTCAGGCATAGTATCTCAGTGCAGGTGTTCAGGTGTAGTATCACAGTACAGGTGTGTTCAGGTGTAGTATCACAGTACAGGTGTGTTCAGGTGTAGTATCACAGTGCAGCTGTGCTCAGGTGTAGTATCACAGTGCAGGTGTTCAGGTGTAGTATCACATTGCAGGTGTGCTCAGGTGTAGTATCACAGTGCAGGTATGTTCAGGTGTAGTATCACAGTGCAGGTGTAGTATGATGTCACAGGTGTAGTATCACATTGCAGGTGTGCTCAGGTGTATCTCTGTTCCCCACAGGTGGTCCTGGGGCCCCTCATCGCCATTGCGCTGAAGATCTCTGATATCCACGAGCGGACAGGCCGCCGCGGCCCCAACGTCATCACCTGAGCTGGGCCAGTACCTCACACCCGGGGCCAAAAAACAGACATTTCCCACAAGAACCCAGTCTTCACCTGCCTCTACACCTGTCTCTCCACCAGCCTCTACACCTGTTTCTACACCCGTATCTACACCTGTCTTTACACCTCCATCTACACCTCTCTCCACCTGCATCTACACCAATTTCTCCACCTGCCTCTACACCTGCTTCTACACCTGTCTTTACACATCCATCTACACCTCTCTCCACCTGCATCTACACCAATCTCTCCATCTGCCTGTACACCAGTCTCTACACCTGCATCTAGACATGTTTCTCCACCTGTCTCTACACCTGTCTCTACACATGTTTGTTCATCTTTATCTACACCTGTCTTTACACCTCAGTCTCCACCTGTCTCAACACCAGTCTCTCCACCTGTCTCGACACCAGTCTCTCTACCTGTCTCGACATCTGTTTCTATACCAGTCTCTCCACCTGCATCTACACATGTTTCTCCATCTTTATCTACACCTGTCTTTACACCTCAGTCTACACCTGTCTCTCCACCTGCCTCTACTCTTGTCTTCTCTGCCTGCATTTGTACTTACTTCTCCACCTGTGTCTACACCTGTATTCTCCAACTACATTTTCTACCTCTATCCACACCTGCCCCAATACTGGCATTGTCCATGTACCCCTCATCTCACCTCTACACCTGCCTGTACACCTGCATTCTCCACCTTTCTCCACCTGTTATTCCACAGACCTCTGCACCTGCCACATTAAACCACTCTCAGCTAGTGCCATTTTTTGACACTCCCATGACACCATTGCAACATTATCTCCTCACAGCAATGTTGTCTCTGCATTATGCATTACCAGGTCTTCCTGGGTGCTATTTCGCTCCGTGACTGTATCGCCCCCTGTTGGTTACACCCTCTTTCAAAAGCAAAAAAAGGTGACAGGCGTAAATATATTCTCTGAAATGTTGGCAACACATTAGGCCACATGTTTGGAAAGATGTTTGCGTAACGATGAGCAGAAAACTATCGCTTTGCGTGATAGTGTATTTTTTCAGCAAAATTGTGGCCAGATGACTTTGTGCTTTAAACAATACTGAAATGTTCAGGTATTTCCCCAGTGTGCTGACTGTAGCTTCGTGTATGACAGTAAATTCAAGGTGAAAAGGGAGTTATGTTGATACATTTTTTATTTTTACCGTGGACTGTGTCATAGCCCAGAGGTGCAACTCAGCGTGAGGAAGAGGCCATGTCAAAAAATGCTCTATAGTGTTCAAGAATGTACAAAACAAATGAAGGAAGATAACTCACAGCACACAGTTATGGTATAAAGTGTAAAAAATATACTATTTGTGTGTGTGTGCGTGTGTGTGTGTATGCGTGTGTGTGTGAGTGTGAGAAAGAGAGAGAGAGAGAGTCCGTACGGATGTTTATAACAAGGTTACAGCACTTTCCGTTGTGTTCTTATCAGCAGTGTCCGCTGGTGAGAGAGATTTGTCACCGTTTATGATAAAATCACATAAAAAGCATGCTTTATGCACTGAGATTTGTTTTAGCCATACTTCACACTCCTATCCAGTTCTTTAAGAGAGTATTAACCGCACGTATTCCCAAATCAGTGCTTAGAGTAGTCCACACTGATAAGAAATTCTCACCTTTATATGTAATTTCCGTATATAAATGCCTACTTAGTTGTTATCTAAGATCCTGTCCTCTAAGGCTATTGAAACATAATCATTGACTGCCATAAAACACTGTGCTGTCCTTTCTTGTTTCAATGAGTCAGTACTTCTATGACCTGGGACTAAAAAATCTTTACACTTTCCCATAAACACACACACACACACACACACACACACACACACACACACACCTTGTTCCTTGTGGAAACTGTGTTTCTATGACCTCCAGCAAAGAGCTGTAGAACACCAGACCCCATTGATGGTTGGGAGTCCCACAGAACGACACATAACAGTCACCCTGGGTGATACAGTGTTGCATTAAGGTCTTCGGTCGGACGTGTTCCCTTCTTCATCTCTCAATTGCGCCTCCCCCTGGTCAGTCAGGGTGCTGGCGGTCCGCCAGCACCAGTTCAGTCAGACACGCAGCCCTCTGGTGGAGTAACTGTGCACTGCAGAACGACAAAGAAGCAGAGGGTGGCTGTGCATGTTTCCCGGGTAACCACCACCCTCCTGAATTAACTGCAGCGAACAGGTGACTGGGAATTGCAAACCGAGGGAAGTTGGAATAAAAAGTTGTGCAAAAAAGCCCTGAGAGAATACACTTTTGGACGCTTCCAACCCTTATAGCAAATAGCAAGAGAAGAGCCAGTTTCATAGCTCACAATCAGACCTGGGTCATATAATAATTTTAAATACTTCACCCCCTTAGGGTAGCAAGACATGTTTCCTTGAAAATTTTCAGGGATCTGCAGAAGTGTCTTCAAATGTTACCATCATCTAAAGAACTGAAATATTATGAATTTGTACATTGTTTGCCCAGGCATTTTAGCAGTACATGTCTCATGCATGTGTACAATCAGACAACTTGTCTAAAAAAGCACTTAGCTGAAAAACACCATTCACCTTGATTCTGCTCTCTGACTTGCCATTGGGTAACAAAACTGTCAGTGGCAGATGTTTTTTAATTCAGGACTAAGGAGGAACATTTTTTTCCAGAAAGGATTTGAAACAATGCTGCAATGTTATGTAATCACAGACACTACAAACTGATGGAAATAAAAAGTTTTGTGTTCAAAATGAAGGAGAGGGAGTTTTGAGTGCTTAGTGCACGGATACAAATTCTCTGTTTTCTATTTTTTTTTCTCCCGGGTGATTTGGATGAAATCTTTCTTTAGCTGTATTTAATTTTTTTTTAATCCAAAGAACAACTTAAATAAACAATGTTTTGCGTGAAATTCTCTGTTAATGTCTGTTGTTTTAATGTTGTGACACATCCAAAATTCATGAATGAATTCTGGTAGAATGACTCCTGAACCCCTTATTCACGATGTAATTGGTTCTAAGGTTTTTATTTTTATTCTTCACGAGGGAAATCGATAACAGGTTAAATATTAATTTCAGTGATTATTTTCAAACATTATGTCGCAGGATTTTATTTTTTCATTTTAAATGTAAGAATAAGTGCTCAGCATTTGCCTCTTTGAAGTGATTCGATTTATTAATTCATTTTAAAATAAGGGAGCAACTCAGAAGTTCAGCCCAATGTGTAATTATTAATAACTGGTCATATTAAATTTTTTATCTCTATTTCAACTCTTTGGTTTCTTATCCTTTTACCTTGTAAAATAATATTGTGGTATCAAAACATTCAAAACATTTATGATAAGTGAATATTTTATTTTTAAATTTTTTAAATGGAGCATCCGCTCACTGGTTTGTTTCCCAGCCATTTTTAACCATAAAGTAAAATGTAGCCTAAGCCTGCTCAATTGGCGTGTATTACCACAGAGAGAGAGCTCTTCTAACAGTAAATGCAAAATATATATTCAGAGTTCAGGGGGAAATATGCTTCGTCACTTGTAGTAATATAAATAGCACGCAGATGATCAGATCAGATGAGCTGAAAGAGATTGGAAGGTGGGGCAGTAAATACGGATTGCAGTCATAAAGAGCTGACTTTGCATTCCTGCTGGTTTTCTTACGGGCCGACGTGGATTCAAGCTGGCTGGCTGTGAATGCCCTCTTCTTATTGAGCCATTGGTAGGGCAATAAAATTATACACGTATAATGCTGTAATCCTTCACTCCTGCCAGTTCCTGTTCCCATTCACATTTATGACTCCAGGTTGTATACTTTTGTCGTTTGCATGTTTTCTTTTATAAATAAGTGAAATGTCCTTGTGATGTCCATGACTCAAGTAATCCTTAAACCAAACAGTTTTGCCGTAACACGGCTTGTGATAAAGTCAAAGTGCCGAGGATTCATTTTCCCTCTGATATCCCCAGGTACACTATATGGCCAAAGGTATCCGGACACCCCTTGGTCTGGGGCTGGTTTTCTTGGTTCGGGCTAGGCCCCTTAGTTCTAGTGAGGGAAAACCTCAACGCCACCGCATGCAATGACATTCTAGACGATTCTGTGCTTCCAAATTTGTGGCAACAGTTTGGGGGAAGGTCCTTTCCTGTTTCAGAAGAATGACAGCGAGGTCCATACAGAAATGGTTTGTCGAGTGTGGAAGAACTTGTCTGGCCTGCTCAGAGCCCTGACCTCAACCTCATCAAACACCTTTGGGCTCAATTGGAAAGCCGACTGCGAGCCAGGCCTAATCGCCCAACATCAGTGCCCAACCTCACTAATGCTCTTTAGGCTGAATGGAAGCAAATCCCCTCAGCAATGTTCCAACATCTAGTGGAAAGCCTTCCCAGGTCAGAGAAGGCTGCTATAGCAGCGAAAAGGGGACCAACTCCATATTAAATGCCCATGGTTTTGGAATGAGATGTTGGACGAGCTGGTGTCCATATAAGTTTGGCCATGCGTAGCGTATCATTTATTATTGACATCATGTTCTGTGCAGATATTTCAGTACCCATTCATACTTAATAATGTGTTGAATTTAAAATGGCAGGCAAACATTTCAAGGAATCATCAGTTCACCCGCAGTTAATTTATTTTGCCTCTTAGTTTAGTCTATAATGAATAATCAATGGAAAATGAAATGTTTCCTTGCGTGCGTGCATGCATGCATGTGTGTGTCTGTGTGTGTTTGTGTGTACACCATTCATGCAACTGCCTTATAATAAGGCAGAACTTGTGGTCCTTATTTTAAAAATAGTTCCTACACAGGTCATTCAAGTTTACTTTTTAAAACTTTTTTAGTTGTGCATCTGGCAGAAATAAACAATACCACTCATTATGCTTATGAGAAGTCTGTCTTTATTTAGAAAAAACAAATAAATGGACAAAATTATTTTCCATAATGAAACCAGTGTCAGTGTAAACAGCACAGTAACTCAGGTGGTGGGTGTGTGTGTGAGTGTGTATATACATGTGTAGGCTGTGTGTGTTTGTGTGTGTGTGTGTGTGTGGGTGGGTGTGTGTGTTTGTGTTTTATTGTCTGTGCGTGCGTGTATGCATGTGTGTATGCTGTGCAGTTTTACGTGCAGCCTTGACATAATCAATCAAGACATTATCAGAGAACAGGACAGGTTAATGAACACTGATATTTGGAGTTAATAAACTCACTCAGGAAAAGGTCCAGTGAATGAGTCTTATCACCTGAACTACAAATACAAACAGTATGGAGTCTATTGTTCTACATTTACCCTTCCCATTTTCCACATACAAGCCATTTCTCCAGCCACAGAGATCTTGTCTCCATCACCAAATCTCTGTCCAATCAGGGGGCGGATCCTCCTGATGGACAGCTAATGGACAGGTGCACTCTATCTTCAGTGGATTCTCTGATTCCCAGAACTGGTCACCCCCTATCTCACTCCACTCAGTCTATTCACTACCCTGGCACAACTGATCACCCGCTATCTCACTCCACTCTCAGTCTATTCACTACCCTGGCATAACCGATCACCCACTATCTCACCACTCTCAGTCTATTCACTACCCTGGCACAACCGTTCACCCGCTATCTCACCACTCTCAGTCTATTCACTACCCTGGCACAACCGTTCACCCGCTATCTCACTCCACTCTCAGTCTATTCACTACCCTGGCATAACCGATCACCCGCTATCTCACCACTCTCAGTCTATTCACTACCCTGGCACAACCGTTCACCCGCTATCTCACTCCACTCTCAGTCTATTCACTACCCTGGCACAACTGGTCACCCGCTATCTCATTCCACTCTCAGTCTTTTCACTACCCTGGCACAACTGGTCACCCGCTATCTCATTCCACTCTCAGTCTTTTCACTACCCTGGCACAACTGGTCACCCGCTATCTCACTCCACTCTCAGTCTTCTATAATATCCCCAGAACTGTTCGCACACAAATTGTGCCAGAACTGGATGAGAGGAGGAGAAAAGCACACAACCACTCACTGTGCATGTCCTCTCCCAGCCACCGTAGCACACTTTAGCGTGTATCGGCTGGAATCGCGCTGCCCCTCGCTCGCTCGAGTGAGGAGTCTCCCACCTCCTCATGCCGAAGTGTCTAATGCCCGGAGAGGGGGGCACCCGGCAGTGTGGCCCCGGGGGTGTCCAGGTGGCTCTGCTCCTGGAGGACGGCCTCCCTGTAAGAGGGCGGAGCCTCCGAGCTGTAGTCCTCACTCGGAACCTCGGTGATGCTCGCCGTGTAAAGGGGCGGGGCTATGTTGTAGTGCGGTTCGGTCTCGGTCATCCACACGCTCTCGGCTACAGCGATGGCGTCTCTCTCCGGGGATTCTTCATAGGAGGGTGGGTAAAAATCAGGCCTGGAAAAAAAAAGGTTTATATATGTATTAAAATTATCTTAATAAATTGTCTTTTTTTAAATGAATAAGGTTTTGGGTTCAATTTCCAGGTGAGGAAATTCCACTACCATTGTGTCCCTTACTGACGAGGTACATTATTTGGATTGCATCAGCAAAATATCTAAATATCGAGGATTTTATGTAAAATGCAGTTACTCTGTAAAGAGCATGTGCTCACAAAATATCACGAGGGGTCAAGTACAACTACTACCAAGTTTTATTGTCTGACTTTCGCAGGTTACTCTGTACTTTCTTAGTGAAAAGTGACTTGACAGAACTATGCTATACTGGGCCATGATGTAAAGAATAGAAGTTATTCTTCTCTAACAAAGGGACACAAACAGTGTAGATTTCTCTTTATCAGCCACTAAAACGAATGAGTTTATGTGTGGCATAGATTGAGTACCAGCAGTGTGGAAAGATGGTCATGGGTTCAATGCCTGTGTGAGCCTCTGCTGTTAGGTTTTAAAACATAAAGCTTTTACTGCTGTAGTAATGCTGCTGCTGCAGGCAGAGGCATCATTGACATTTATTAATCAGGGGTGTTGTGCACACAACCCACCAATCGAGTGCATGAGCATACACACGTGCATGTGTGTCTACAATATCGATAGAAGTTAAGCGCATTTTTTTAAGCAAATATATTTCTGACAAGTTTGAGTGCCGAATAAGATTGGCAGGTGTCCACAGGTGTGTCGTACCTGTCAACGGTGTAGATGTGGCTGGTCCTGTGCTGTGGGCGTGACCTGTGTTGTCGCAGGAACGCCTTGCTCTTCACACTCAGGCAGATGGCCCAGGAGACCCCCGCTGTGAGCAGGAGGAACCCAAAAATGATCAAGGTGTAGGCAGAGGCGACCCTGGCTGGGTGGCCAGCTCCGTTCAGCAGGAACGCCCCGAGGCAGGTGAAGCCGAAGCCGAAAGTGGGGAGGGTGGCCCACGCCAGCGTCAGGAGGCTCTTTCTGACCGATTTCCTCAGGTCCATCATACCTGTCGGGAGGCAAGCGGCTGGGCAGTTGGGGGCTGCAGGTGATCTGCGCTGCTCCTCAAGGTCTACCCTGGCACCTAACACTAGGCTGCTTTTACAGGTGAGAGATCGGTGTTGCCAGGGACTGATCATGTAACTGACCGGTATGGAGTTGCACGCGAAGGTCCGGCGAGGACAGGCGCGGATCTTACAGGCGAGAGACTTGACGTTGACAGGTGCAGATCTCGGAGATGAAAGCTCGGCGCTCACAGGTGCAGATATGGCACGCGAGAGACTGGTTTTGGCGGGAGCGGACCTTGCAGGTAAGAGATCGATGTTGGCTGGTGCAGATCTGGCAGGTGAGAGACGGATCTTGGAAGCCGCAGAGTCGCAGGTGAGTCTTCTTTTCTCGCGTGCGGCCCTATTTATGCCTTTGCCGGGGGAGGCGTGTCCCAGGCATAACTTACAGGTTTGTTCCTCATAAAGTAATCTGCAATTCGTGGCCCGCCATAAAAGAGGCAACAGTGGTTTCTATCTGGAACGTGAAAGGTGATAAGGCTTATGCAAAAACAAAGTAGCACACTTGTCTGTCAACTGGAGGAACTCCTTCTTGGAATAATGTCTAACCTGTCATCTTGGGTCAAAACCAGGGCCCAGAAACACGCCGCTACCCTTCAGAGCATCCGGCATGTCTCTCAGGGAATTCATTTCAGGTGGGTATTTTAGCTTTTGCTCACTGTCTATATCGCATCATGTGAATCAGAGGTGTACAATCCAGGTTCAGAAAGTAAATGTCCTCCCCAGGATGTTGTTCCAATCGCCTGGATCTGCTAATTAGCACAATTGATGAGTTAATGTGTGGAAGAAACACACAACCTTCTGACCCCTGGATTTTACACCTCTGCTGTGAATGGCATACGAAAAATATCTAGCTTTAGAAATGGACATTACGTAAAATGCAGGTTTATGACAAGTCACTCTGTAAAAGAGCATGTGCTAATAAAATATCACGAGGGGTCGAGTACAACTACACTCAGTTTTATTATCTGACTTCGCCCGAATACTCTGTACTTTCTTAGTGAAAGGTCACTAGACAGTTACTAGAAAGAATGATGCTATATGGGGCCGTAATGTAAAGAATAGAAGTTATTCTTCTCTAACAAAGGGACAAACACAGTATAGTTCCTCTTTATCAGCCACTTAAACAAGGGATTTCATTGTAAGTGAGTATTGTAGCTTTTGCTTACTGCAGATTCTACAAATCAGTATGTCTAAAAATGCAGCATTCCATGTTCACGACATTAGCCTGGATTCAATCAGTATTTGTCCTTAAGGGTGTAAGATCCATTACTGAACATTCTAATTCTGGTTTTACAATCACTACTGGTGAAATAATTTCAGATCATGTTGTTTGGATAGATGCTCTGTTCATGTCTGTCAAGTGAGTCCCATGTGTAAGTTACAGTATTAATAAAAAAATGATGATTTACTTTTGATTAAATCTTTCTTTTCCATGATATCTGGCTGGGAGGAACCCAAACCTGCAGTTTGTGGCAAAAGACACAGGTCATTTTTTTCTTCTGATATTCCAGTATATGAGAGCTATAGGCAATATCTTTTTTTGTATAATTTACCAAATTTCTCCATGCTTGTCCTGGAGACGTATTAGGGCATTCAGGTGCAACAAAACAAAAATGGATTTAGTTCTGCAGAACTGAAAGACTTTGTTGTTGTTGTTGGGCATTCAGGTGGAACAAAAAACATGAACTGAAAAAATATCAAAAATTATGTTTATTATGTTCTGGAGTTCCAATTTTGATTTGACGTTTGCAAAAATAATTAATGAAAAAGCTAACCTCAAATCTATTGGAAAAAAAAATAACACAAGCACTCATTAGGTCAAAGTGATGGAATCCAGTGTGGAAATGGATTATCATAGGGATTAGATGGTAATGCACAGTCAATGTAGGCTACTTACAGCCTTAACGTTTTCTCTCCTGAGATCTCCGAAGTCTTATCAGAAAACTTATCGAATCTTATCAAAACTTCACTTAATATTGCCCTTGTTAGAAGGCAAGAGGTTGTGCAATAATCTGGATAGACGTCATCTACAAACGAAACACAAATTATGAATCATCCCTTAATTTATGACCTGCGTAAGACGTGGTCAAGGTGCATGATATAGGTTTTATAGTTTTAAGTTTATTATATAAAAAAAAAAAAGAGCAGGGTAATTCAATTTTGAGAACTCACTGTTCTGGGTGAAAGAGAAATGTAGGCTATAAGCAACAAACGTAATTACTGTACCTAATGTACAAACACACTTGCATTTTTGTCTAGATGTGCAGTTTCTGTCTTAAATTATACATTATTTACTGTATATACATTACAGTGGGGTGCAAAAATTTGGGCACCCCTGGTCAAAATGCCTTTTATTAATATCTAAGTAAACCTTGTACCTGACCTCTAAATGGTACAAAGTTAAACATGACACATTTCTTCAAATTTTAAAGCAAGATTACTTATTTAAATTTTACAGTTTCAAAATAATAATAAAATAAAAAAAAGGAAAAAAGGCCTTGTGCAAAAGTTGGGAACCCTTTTGGATTATTCTTTATTACATTTTAAAAAGATGATTACTAAGTCCCAGGCCAAGGTGATTTACGCATTAGGGCTTCAATGGGCCAGGTGAATACAATTCCAGGGCCGAACTATTTATTCTGAAGTAACTCCATGCCTTCTGAAAGCATCCAACTGCAGTGGTTGTTCTGTCTTGTGTTAACCATGGGTTCCTCTAAACAGTTGTTCAAGGATGTCAAGATAGTTCACTCCCACCAACAAGGAGAAGGCTATAAAAATTTTTTTATTTTTTATTTTATTATTATTATTTTTAAACTCAACGTTTCAAACTACCTATTTCCACTGTCAGAAACATTATCAGAAAATGGAAGATAAATGGAACAGAAGGCAAGATCTGGAAGACCAAGAACAATTTCAGATAGAATGGCCCAAGACCTGGTGAGAAATGCTCAGAAGAACCCACACATCACAGCAAAAGAGCTGCAAAAAAAGAGTAGCAGACAAAAGAAAACCTTGAGACTGAAGCATTTTGGAACAATGTGCTTTGGACTGACAAAGCCAAAATTTAACATTTTGGCCACAACCAAAGAAGGTATATTATATTTGGAGAAAAAAGGGTGAAGCATTTGCACCGTGCAAACTTTTAAGCGTGGAAGTGGATCCATTATGCTTTGGGGTTGTGTGGCAGCGGGGGACACAGAAAATATTGTGCAGGTGGAAGGAAGAATGGATTCCACCAAATATCAAGAAATTCTAGAGGCTAATGTTTGAGGGTCAGTCCAGACATTGAAGTTGAAGAGAGGCTGAGTATTCCAGCAAGACAATGATCCAAAGCATACCTCGAAATCAACCATGAAGTTTCCTCCATGCAGGAAAAAATTGATGAAGGTTTTGGAATGGCCACCACAGTCCCCAGACTTGAATATTATTGAAAATCTGTGGAGAGATCTGATCTCAAACATGCCGTGCATGCAAGAAGGCCGAAGAATATTTCTGAGCTAGAGGTGTTCTTCCAAGAAGAATGGGGATAAATTTAAAAGCAAGAATTGAAAGACTCTTAGCTGGCTACAGGAAGCATTTGCAAGCGGTTATAGTTGCCCGAGGAGGAGTTACAAAGTACTAACTGACCGGGTTCCCAAACTTTTGCACAGGGCAGTTTTTTTTTTTTTTTTATTATTTTGAAAAAGTAAAAAATTTAAAGTAATTAAAGTAATCTTGCTTTAAAATTTGAAGAAATGTGTCATGTTTAACGTTGTACCTTTTGGAGGTCAGGTTAGCTTCTGTTCACTTAGATATTCATTGTAAAAGGCATTTTGACCAGGGGTGCCCAAATCTTTGCACCCCACTGTATATAAACATATTACATATCAGGCCTCGACATTAACGCTTGCCCCGGGCAAGTAAACACTGTGTTCGCACAAGTGGAATTCCTCACGTAGTTGTCCGATCGAGCAACTAAAAAAAAATTAATGTTAAATCTTCTCTAATCTAATATAACGTTATCTGAAAATAAACAGTGTACAACGTTATCGCTGCACGCGGTGCTTTGTTTGCGCAAACAGTCTGTTCCTTCCAGCTGAACACGCGCTCCGTCTTACTACCAAGCGTTGTCAAGGAGACAAAGTGTCTGTTTACCCTCAGACGCAAGTAACATCACAACGTTGCGAGTCAGATGAGCGACTGCCTTTTGGTTTTTGTTTGAATTACTGTGAGGGGGGAGTGTAAGGTTTGGAGAACCAAACGCGACCGATAAGGATTTCTAAAAGCGTATCTAGAGAAAGATACGCCACAAAACGTGGAATAATCCACACCAGGACTGGGATAACACAGGATAGGGAGCAAAACTTCCCTAGCACAAGGCAAAACAAAGCAACCTCCAAAAACTGAGGCGATCTCGATAAACAGCGAGAATAACTAACAGAAGAACCTCACGCACTAAAATAATTAGGCGTAACAAGAGGTAATGAAACAAAACTCGAAAAAACAAGTTAAAGAAAAGAATAGAAAAAAGCTGTTAGCCAAAGCTCTTGTGGTAAAAGAGCTGAACACAACTGGCAACAGGTAAAAAGAATAAAGGATAAAGATTGGAAAGGAAAGAGAAAACCAATCTAATCCTAAATCTTTATAACCGGGCTTGCTGTGTTTCATATTAGTACGAACCAGAAATGCAGCGACCGAAATTCCTATACCTTACCGACTTCGTATGTCAACATAGCAAAGACAATCTAGAAGTGCGAAAATGCGGAAGTCCTGAGGTATTTATAACCCGCAGGAAACGCAAAACAGGTGAAAGGAATAATTGTCGGGCAAGATACGAAAACCAGTGTCGGTCAACGATCTGCTTGGGGTCCTTGCGTATGTCGTCGAATAATGACGTATCGTATTTCGATTGCTGTAGACTTGTGATCAGGCACTGGAAGCAGATCCATACACTCCGTACATACAGATCTCTTTCTACGGCTCTGTTTGGAAGTAGGCTACGCTACATTCCTAATTCTCTCTTTACTTCACAAATATTAGCCTATATTTTGGTTGCTATTTTTTTTTCATGAACTCCCGAAAGAAACGTAGCTCTAGCCTACACATTAACAATTTCGTCATAATTAGCTATAGCTAGCTAACGATTTCAGGGAGAGACACGCCAGGCTGATCTTGAACACGACTCATTAGTTTATTTGGAAGCTCATAGTTCAAGACAAGAGAGAACAATTTAACGGACTGCAAGCCCACATTGTTCTTGGCTCTGTATGCAAACACATTGACATATAGTCTAGCTAACGAAACCTGCTACCCACCATTATAATATAAAAAGCAGTAGGCTTGGGTTGCCAACTCTCTTCACGCTTTTGACGTGAGCCTACATACGCAGGCTCTGTTTTATTAACTTAGCTCGCACACCAGACAAATACATCTCACGCCAAATATAAAGACCGCACACAGACACCCTGGGTGCGTCCCAATATTTTTCACTCCCAATAATAAACTTTTTTTATATAGCACCTTTCATATACAACAAGTAGCAGCCCAAAGTGCTTCACACTAGGGAAATAGTAATAATAAACAGTTAAAACAGGAAAATATTGGATAAAACAATATAACATTAAATAAACACAATAAAAACTAAAACTAGGATATAATAAAATAGGATAAAACAAAATGCAATAAAACACAATGAAATAAAAGACAATATAACGGAATAAAACAAATCGAAAGAAATATTTTTAGTGGAAAAACAATATAAAATTAATAAAAACACAAAAAATTATAAAATAGGATAAGACAAAATGCAATAAAACACAATGAAATACAAGACAACATAGATGTATATTTATAAAAACACGTAAAAGCAAAAGACAAGTAAAAACTAAAATAGGATACAATCAAGTAAAAGCCATCCTAAAGTACGTCTACAGAAGGCTTTTAAAAAGCTACATTTGGTGCCTCTCTGATCTGTCTGGGCAAGTTATTCCATGGTATGGGGGCATAGAAATAAAAAGAAGCTTCTCCACTTCTTTTATAATTTACTTTTGAAATGCATAACAAGTTATCACCAGAAGATCTGAGGGCACATTTGGGCTGATATCTATTCAGCAGGTCAGATATGTGAAGTGGTGCTAAACCAGTCAGATCTTTAAAAACAAGGAAAATAATTTTTAAATCAATTATAAATTTCACGGGCAGCCTATGCAGAGATGCAAGTACAGGTGTGATGTGAGCTCTCTTCTTGGTTCGTGTGAAGATTCTTGCAGCTGAGTTTTGCACAAGTTGTAGCTGCTCTATATATTTTTTTGGGAGACCAGAGAAGAGAGCATTGCAGTAGTCTAATCTACTTGTAACAAAGGCATGTATTAACCATTCAGCATCAGCTTGCGTGAGGAAAGGCCTTACTTTAGTAATGTTTCGCAAATGGAAAAGGGCTACCCTTGTTACATTTCTGATATGTGGCAGAAAGCTTCGGTCAGCATCCAAGATTACACCTAGATTTTTAACTTGAGGTTTATTGTTTGACACTAGAAGTCCTAGGTTCTTAAATAATCTTTCTCTCTGTGCCTTAGATCCAATGATAACTATCTCAGTCTTATCCTGATTCAACTGAAAAAAAATTCTGAGACATCCAGAGATTAATATCATTCAGACAGTTTTCTAAGGAACTGATTGGGCTTTCATCCACAGGCAATACAGAAATATACAGCTGTGTATCATCAGCATAGCTATGGAAATTAACCCCATGGTTACTAATGATTTTACCAAGTGAAAGCATGTATATAAAAAAAAAATAATGGGCCAATAATAGAACCCTGAGGAAACCCACAGTTAATAATAGCTTTTCCTGATACAGAATCTCCCAGGGCAACACAAAAATTTCTTCCAGCCAGATAAAAAACATCAGCTGCTGCAGAGTTTAAAATGCGCTTCTTTATAATGCGATCGGCTTTTTTCTTCCCCTTTAACAACATGACATGAAAGAATACATAGACTTGACTTTCATGTTATGTTTATGATGATTTTCTTGGTTTGATGACAGTGATTAAATCAAATTCATGTTTGAAACCTAGTATTAATCAAATAATAGAATGCTCAAAATAAAGTGTGCATTGAAGGCTGCATTATCGTTCACACCTGTGTAGTTGTATGAATTACATCAACAAAAGAAGTATACATGGGATGGGCCATCTATTCATGGCAGGATGTAAAAATAAACCATTCATTCATTTATTAATATGAAAATCCAGGTCCTCATGACTTAATCCTTTTAAATATGTACTTCATTAATTTCAACAGATTTAATAACCTTTGTTTCATTCTTGATCTATCTAGAATCCTGATCATATTCACTTGTATTTACATACCTCAGCACCCTAGTGTAGTTACAGCAAGTGTTACATGTGTTGTGTGAGTCCATTGGCCATAATGACACTGTTGAGGAACCAACAGGTTACTTGTTCCAGGGCCCAAGGCTGTCTCGTGGATAGAGGTGTACCTTACAGATCTTATCGTTTTGGCATCATGATAATGACTGATTGACCCCTTCTCTAAATCTGTCCACCCCCTTCAATCATTTTATAGTATTTCAACATCACCCAGTGTTGTGGTTGCCATGTTGAACAAGTGGAGTAAGGAGTAAATGGAATTAAGCTGTGTCAATAAAATAATATGGCAATATTTCCTTTTTCTATGAAACATCAGGGTGTCAGTAAGTGTCCACATGAAAAACAAGATACAACCTAGCAGGTGCAAATCAAGTATATGTAAAGTGTAATCAGGTAATCACTGCTCTTGTTTCAGCATCAATGTTGAGAAGAAAGAACAAGAAAGATTCACTTGTGCATTTTAATGTAAATATGAATTTGCTGAACATAAATTTGTAAAAAATCAATAAATAACTACTCAAAACAAAACAAGCTATGACTTAGCCTATATTTGCCAATAATTCCTGTAATCTTCTGGGGGGACAATCTTCTGTTACGGGACAATGGCTATCCATTAAAAAGGAGCTGATAACACCTATATCAAGCCTAATGCGTGAATTATCATTTACACCTAATGCATGAATTGTCAGTCAATGGAAAACCCGCGCACTGCAATAGATGGACATTTGAGTTCTGAAAATGCGCTTCAGATGTCATTACAATAGCTACAGCTCTCTAGGCCTACAGCCTGTAAGTAAATAGAAAAAGTTCAAAACCTTGTCCGGTGAACATTGCATTTATTGTTTTTCACAGCCTAGCTCAGGGGTTCCCAAACAGGTCCTGGAGTACCTGGAGTGCTGGTTTTCGTTGCAACCACAGTTGCAATCCCAGAATTTTAACAAGCTGTTAATCTTTCTTAATTAGGTGCTTTTCATGTTTAGAGGAATTATTCACCCTCTTAAGCTATGCATGCCATGTAGAATAAACTCCCCATGTTCATGTTGTGCTTATTGTGCTATATTGCAACAATAAGAGGTTACAAAATTATGTGTTTTAACTGATCAAATTAAGGAGTGAAGTGAATCAATAGGCTCCTAATTAGGTTGTTGAATACATGTGTTCAACTCATAATTTGTTCTTTAAGCTTATTAACACAATGCAGGTTTGGCTCGTTGTCATTTGCTTTGTGTTTGAATTCTTCATTATCTACCAAATGGTTAGTTTTAATGGCCATGTGTCCACACTTTCACCAATTAGGAGCCTATTGATTCAAATCAGTCTTTAAATGAATCAGTTAAATAATTTTCTTATCTCTTTTAAATAATATAGCACAATAAGCACAATGTGAACATGGGGTGTTTATTCTACATGGCATCCATAGATATTTCTGATATAATGTGGCTTAAGAGGGTAAATAATTCCTCTAAACATAACAAGCACCTAATTAAAAAATGAACAGCTTGTTAAAATTCTGGGATTGTTGCAATGAAAACCAGCATACACAGGGGGGGGCCCAGGACTGGTTTGGGAACCCCTGGCCTAGGCTACAGTCCCTGGGATTCGCTGTGCATAAGGTTTTTCCGATAGCTTACGGTTAAAAAACGGAGATAGATTTCACCATGTTAACAGAATTTTAGCCTTATCCTTCGTCCTTCATATTTTTTAAATTACAGTGACCACGACCAGGCTTCCATACTCTCAGCTTATTAAAACCCTGCTGATTTCACCTGTTATGCCATAAGTAAACAAAATGATTTTAAAGAGAACAATTAATTCACAATTACTTTTAATGCCATTCTCTGCATGTGCGCTTTAACTTCATGCTGGAGCAGGTCTGTTTCACCTGCTTTAAATTGCACTTTTCACGGTCTTCCCGGGAAAGTGGATTTGTTTTTAAGGCATTAATTGTGTACAGTTGACTGTCCATAATAGTCATGGCACGGTCTCCCTTGCAGCACGGTCTCCCTCTCCTCAGGGGTCATGACAACTGGCTTGGGCGTGTCCTCCTCCGTGTAAAACAACTGTCCACCTTAAACAAAAGGCAGAAATCAAAACCACAACTGAAAAAATTTAAATTACTGAAAAGATTACATTAGTTATTACTGGTAATATATTATTTATTTTATTTACTGATTGATACTAGACATACATTTATTTATAAATATTTATTTACATTAATTTATTTTATTATCTTTGGTTGATTTTATTTCATTAGCTAATTAATTTATCTGACCAATGAATCTTCAGTTGAGTGACTTCATACTTTTTAGTTGTGACTTACAATATAAATTAAGGCAAAATTAATTAATTAATTAATTTGATTACAAAACTTGAATTTACATGTTGACCTTACGGGAATCAATGAAATAATCTAATACTTAAAGGTTTAGTTTATTTAAACCTATGAAGTAGTTTGTAGGGCAGCAAACCAATGAGGCCCCAAACATTTGTTTTATTTTTCGCAAAAAAACACACAGAAAATCAGTGTTCGCTTCCCTCCCATAATGCATGTTAAATGTGTCATATGTTCTGCACACGTAACACACAAAAACCTCTCCCATCGGGATGAGAGAATATAAGATTTTATCTTTTATCATGATACAAACACTCAAGATAATTTTATCGTGGTGAATTTCCATTATCGGGATAATCGTGAATATCCTCACAAGTGACTTGAAAAAGCAAAAAAGTAATTCAAAATAGTAGTAATGTTTGACTTTATGCCACAATGCCAGTTGGTCTTTATTTAATTTAAAGAAGAGACTCACACAATGTTGCTATTTTTTATTTATTGGGACCTTATAATTTATGATTACCTTATTTAAGATTGTTTGATTGTTTTGTTTTTTTGCATTCATTTTGCTGTTTTTGCTGTACCTCTGTCTGTGTGATCTGAAAACAAAACAAGTTATTTATTTACTGTGCATTTACAACACATAACTAATTGAACCATGTGAATGCTTGGATATCAGGTTGATAAGTAGATTTTTTTTACTAATGGATTTTTTTCTCTTATTGTGATTACCTGCTGGGTGTTGGCGAGAGTCTGAATCTGTCCTTGTTTGTTTTTCACTAAAAAGGATATTCACAAATTGAATATAGTATTATTTTAATATAGCGTCAACAAAACTGTCTAAATTAGGCCTATAATGTAATGCTCGGGCATGTCCACCAGTCGGCCCATATCATTTTATATGCACAAGAATGGCCTATTTAGAAAGTATGGGGAATTATCGAGATCAGGAAGACTGTAGAATTAATTGTCGTAATGAAAGTTGATTTTCAGAACATTATTCATGTTTCCCAAGACAAAAAATTATTTATTTGGACATAAAAGAACTTTGGATGCAAGGGCAATGATTCGTTTTTACAAGACATTCAGGTGGGGTTTCCAGATTCCTGTGAATCGGGAGATTCTTACTGGGAGAACTTTCACATACAGAAGCATATTCTTTCCGTGCAGGCTACATAGATCAACAGATTTAATGCAAGCATTGTAGGCCTATGGCAGCTAGTCCTCTAGTTACAGTTCATAGTAAACTAGCACGAACAGCACCACTGTAAAGTAGGCTAGTAACGTTAGGTAGCGAGCTAGGCTTCTAAAAACCGATAGCTAACGTTACTAGCTAGCTAGCTCACTGCAATTCAAACAAGAGTAGCTAATCCCGCTTCAGTTATAGCCTACATTTTCAGTGGGTCAGCTATTGTTATTTAGTATTATTCAGTTTAGTATAGCCTAGTATTTTAGAAGCTAAACTTAAGCGTTAAGCCCCCAACGTATGACCGTAACATTCAATAATTCCTTTAAAATGAATTGCGATGTGTTTTGTTTAATATTATGCAGGACGTTCGCTGAAATGACACCGGCTTTCCTTTTTAAACTGGCACTGGCAGGAACGCTAAATTCTTAATGTGTCATTCAAAGGTCTACAGCAATCAAAATACGACACATCATTATCTGACGACATACACAAGGACCCCGAGCAAATTGTTGAGCCGAGCAGATCGTTGACCGACACCGGAACGGAGGCGGAAAAAATCCGATAGCGTCTTGACGACGCCAAAAAGGAAACCAAAAGCGTAGAAAAACAAAGGCTGAAAATAACCATGACAATTACTGGTAACGTTATGTTCCTCCAGCCACCTAAAACTGGCCAAGTGCCAGGCAAAGCAACTAATAAAGCAACGAAACAAAAGTCGTTAACCAATGACGAAGATACACCAGTACCGCAGGGCTATGAAAACAAATGTAAACGCAAATTTCTACCGAGTTGACCGAAGCATTTCCGTGGGTCCGCTATGACCAGGAGAAGGATGAAATGTTTTGTTTCACCTGCTGGCAGTTCCCGAAGAAAGCAGGCATGTAAGTTCAAATAAAATTCAATTAATTTACCATTCAATAATTTTTTGCTTATTAGTTGAATGACTATTGATGTACCGCTATGCAACGTTAGCTAGCTAAGCTAACGTCAAAGTGAATCTAAACATGACGTCACTTAACGTAACTTGTCAGTATCAGATAAAGACATGAAAAACTGCCAATTTTTTTGAGAAAATTGTTAGGCATGACTAGAGCCAGGAAATTAGAACAATCAGTGGTTACTTAAATAAATTCTAATGACTGATGATAAACTGCTGATCAATTTATGGAGCAATCAGTGAAAATGTTTCTGGCAATATTGCCTAAAGAATTGCCAGTGAATCATGGGCTTCAGATAACATGGTTAAAACGGACCGGAGGACAAGTTTCTCCACGTTTCAGCTGATGTTTTTATCAGTGGAAGGCCCCCCTACTGGAGAGGTTTTATACCGAAGCTGCAGTCCACAGGACCACCTGCTAAAGAAAGTGCCGGCCAGGCACAACTATATTTTTCACATGAGATCAGATTGATTCGGCAATATGTACCGATTGTTAGTGTCTCAAAAAACGGTACCTGTTTCCGAATTTTGCACAAGCGCCCCCATGAGCCTGTACTGGGAACTACTCATGCTCAGTTGTAGAGTGTAAGGAGATTTCGTGAAAGATACATAATGCGAGAGAAGCTTGTGATAGAAAAATATAGTTGTGCAAATATAGATTCTTTAAATCTTAACAGTTTGGGCATGAGCCCGAGTTACGTGAACTCCTGTGAGGTTATGTTTAGGGGTTGTGGGTGGGGTACGGGAATCACAAACTCACGCAGGGCGTGTCTTGCCAAGAAAAGCAGTGGGACGCGTGACGTCATATACTACTACCCTCACACGTGATGTTTTCGGCCTATCACAGCCTTTAGTCAGTAGTTCCCAGTACAGGCTCATGGGGGCGCTTGTGCAAAATTCGGAAACAGGTACCGTTTTTTGAGACACTAACAATCGGTATATATTGCCGAATTCCATGAGATCAGGCTCTGCTGAATTCAACTAATCACGCAAAAGGCCTCCTTCTGCGTCTAAAGGATGACGCCGTAGGCTGCTGCCCAAGCGTCACTTGATGATGCCTTGGGAATGAGACCAGGCTGCAACTGGCATTCTTCCAATCTGACAACGGTTTGATATCACGTATTCACCCCTGTCCTTGGTTAGTCTAGACGCAACGAGATAAGGTGGAGTAATATAGGGGTTAATAAAAACAGAGAATCACAGAGAGTACCAGATATCTTAGAGCGTTCATTTATTCAGGGTGCAATTATAGTTCATGGAGCAGATCTGTTTATCAAGGCTGACAGAGAGTGGGTACGAAAGCAACGCATAGCCTAGGCTACAACACCACCAATGGGGGGGGGGCTTGCTGTTAAAGAGCATGCATGCTCAGTCAACCCACGCAGTATAAAGGTTATTATTATTATTATTATTATTATTATTATTATTATTATTATTATTAATAATTAATAATAATAAGTAGAAGAAGAACAATAATAGTAGCATAATAATAATAATAATAATAATAATAATAATAATATATAAACAAAGTTACAAAGTGCTTTGCAGGATAAAATTAGCAATAAAAAAAACAGTTTTTAAAAGTGATACACAGTTGGCAAGTCTCCTCAGGCAGGTCAGTCCAGAGTCTAGCTGCCCTGATGGAAAAGCCCCGATCACCTTTGTCTTAAGCCAAGATGGTGGAACGACAAGGAGAACTCTTCCTCAGGATATCAGACTGTGGTTAGGCTCAAAAGGAGTTAAAAAGGTCAATAATATAGCTTGGAGTGAGACCAGAACATGCTTTAAAAATGAACAATGAAATCTTAAAATCAGTCCTAAATTGTATTGGAAGCCAGTGAAGGGAGTAATACATATTAATCAATCAACCTTTATTTATATAGCACAATTCATACAAAAAATGCAATTATGCTTAACATAAAATCAAGATAAAATACAGGACATACGAAAAGAATAGACACAGTAAAGCAAGGTAAACACAATAGAAACAGAAACTAGATAAATAAATAAAATAATCAAGATGACTAAGTAAAAGCAACCTAACTGAAAGCTGAAAGCATTTTGAGTTCTCTCTTAACAATATCAACACTCTCTGCCACCATCAGGGCCTCTGGCAGGCTGTTCCAAAGGCTAGGGCCATAATGGCTGAAGGCAGCCTTGCCATTAGTTTGTGTCCAGGCCCGTGGAACAGCCATAAAGCCATCTACCAGGATCTGAGGGATCTAGTGGGCACATATCTTATAAGCATGTCATACATATAGTCAGGTGTAAAACCATTTAAAAATGTATAAACCAATAAAAGGTACTTTAAATCAATTCTAAAACTGACAGGCAACCAGTGCAGAAACTTTGAAACAGGTTTAATATAAGCTGTCCTTCTGGTCCGAGATAATACATGTGCAGCTGAATTTTGTATAAGTCGAAGCTGAGCTATTGATTTCTCGGGTAGACCAGAGAGGAGGGCATTACAATAATCAAGTCTGCTAGCAATAAAAGTGTGCATTAATCTCTCGGTGTTGGTATAAGAGACAAATGGCCATACTCTGGCAATATTTTTTAAGTGATAAAAAGCAAATATGGTTATATTCCTGATGTGGGCATCAAAATTGAGACTAGAGTTCAGATGACAGGTTTTTTGCCTGGTGCCTAGAACTAATTCCCAATTACAGGAGTTTAGTTCCCAGCTTCTCTCTCTGAGCCTCCACTCCAATGACTAGAACTTCAGATTTGTCATGGTTGAGCTGGAGAAAATTTTGCACCATCCATGCATTAATGGCTTGGATGCAGTTATAGAGAACATCAATGGGGCTTGTTTTATCAAGGCTTACGGCAATGTAGAGCTTGGTATCATCAGCGTAACTGTGAAAACCTATGCCATGTCCCCTGATGACATTGCCAAGGGGAAGCATATATAAATTAAAAAGTGCAGGGCCTAGTATAGAGCCTTGTGGAATACCACAGGTAAATTTATAGCTATTGGAAGAGTGTTCGTCAAACAATTACTCTGGTATGGCCCAATATTCTATACCTGCAGTCTTGAGAAAGCATGCTGATAGCATTTTCTTTTTTATGCAATTTAATTTATTTTGCATGAGCACTACGTCAATTTTAAATGCTTTTTAAAAAGTAATTCCTAGTTTTGTAACCTGTCTTTTAACATTAGACAATTAGCATCTAAATAACTCTTTTTTTAAAAACCTCATTTTGTTTTTTTAGTGAATGTACTGCAGCCAAGTAAAAAATTAACAAAAAAATTAACATGCACGCACGCACGCACGCACGCACGCACGCACGCACGCACGCACGCACGCACGCACGCACGCACGCACGCACGCACGCACGCACGCACACACACACACACACACCTTGTATCACAGTATTGTTTTGATATGGCATTTCTAGTTTCAACATGATTTATCTACTCTGAGACACATTTATAATGTTTATAATCTATTCTCTTTGGAAGTATTCAGTACATTGCACAGAGTAATTAATAGTTACATTTAGAAGAAGTTACCACTGTATAGTGCTTCCCCACACCACGCAGAAACCTGACCGTATCTGAGGGATATAAAACACAATGACCTGGCCACATGCGATTACATGCTGTACTCTGTGAAGATATTATATGTAACTGTTTTCCCCACTAACTTCAAATCCACTCAATAACCCAAATTACATTTCTATGTAAGGAAACCCAATCCTTGCCCGATCCTAATTCCTTGCCTAATGAAAACCAAAGTAACCACAAGGTGGTGCTAAAATCTCACAAAATAACTATTACACTATATACACACTATTGTCATGTTATATACATTCTATACATGTGTTATACAAGCATTGTTATAAATATGTACACTTCTGTTAAATGTAAATTAGATATTTGAGAAAAAAAAATGTATTCAAAAATTAAAGGTATATGCTGTTTTCTGATTTGTACCGTATTTGACCAGGATACTTAGAAATGTGTCCGAAATATTCCTTGACAATGACATATTGCACAGTGTCATTCGGGGCATGACATCACAGAAGAGGGCATTGCATGTTCCTCTCACTGTTTGGTTTTGTTCTGCTATCCTTTCGTTTTAGTTGCCTGATGGGGACCAATTCAACCATAACAGTAAAAAAAGAATCTTTTTTTCTTTGGATTTGTGGGAAGCTGCTGGAGAGGAAAAGAGAGAGGAGAGGCTGTAATTTGGACGATGTTACTTGAAAAACAAGAGCCGGGGAATTTTGTATAGCCAAGTATTTCCAGAGCCCACTTGTGTGTGTGTGTGTGTGTGTGTGTGTGAGAGAGAGAGAGAGAGAGAGAGAGAGAGACAGAATTTCTTTTTATCATACTTTTTAATCACCACCACCCGTAATGAGTGAGAGAGCTGGATGTGAATGGTTAGGGCCGCAATACGTGAGGAGAGATTTAAGTGAATCCTACAATATAAAGGTTGGACTGCTGACCATTCACCACAAAAGAATATATCCATGTCTGAAGGACAGAAAAGTGTGTTGGTCCTTTTGATGACATGTCCCTGTTCATAGTGGGGGGGAAATCCGGCATAAGCACCAACTGCCTACTGAAATGGAAGGAAAAGAAGGTTTCAAGTGTTCCATTGTGGAAAGACTGACAGTACTCATTTATTTTATGTCCTTTTCTTTATCCCTCTCCATCTCCATCTGCCTCTCTACCTCTTCTACTGTCTCCCACCTCTTTCTTTTCCTCACTCTCTCCTACCCCATCGTCTGCTCCCTCCACACCTTTATCTTTCTCTCATTCTCTCCTTCCCTCCACCTTCTTCTTTCTCCCTTTTTCTACCCCTCCCTTCAATTTCTGAGTTCTCCCTTGCTTCTCTCTTTTTCTCTATGCCCTACCACTCTCTCCCATCCCCCTTTCTTTCTCTTTTCCTCCCTCCATGTCTCCCTCCTCCTCTGTCCTGCCAGGAGAGGCACAGCTGGACGCGTCAGGGGGAACAGTGTTTTGCTCTTTCTCCCCCCCTCCCCGGGGTTCTTTATACCGCTCGTTTCCCCAAAGCCTCTCGGTGAGTTTTATAACGACTCAGCTGGCCGCTCGGGTCAGGCTGACCTCCCTTCTCGGGTAGCATGTCAAATATCCGCTGAGCAAGAGCCAACCTTCCCGCGGCGCCTCCTTCCTGCCAACAACTCGGCCGAAATTTAGCCTTGGCAAACGGCGGTCGGAGAGGCGGTACCGACCCTCAGCTCGTTCTCGCCATCGTCCACCAGAACGGACCCGGAAAAGGAACAGAGACCAGTCCCCAGTGTGCCAGGGAGAACAACAGCACACTAACTCAAACTTACATTTAAATTCAAGATGCTTTATTCAGCAGGAAATACATCCATGAATATTCTCAATGAGTACAACAGCGTACTAACTCAAACTCACATTTAAATTCAAAAAGCTTTATTTGGCAGGAAATACATCCATGAATATTCTCAATGAGTACAACAGCGCACTAACTCAAACTCACATTTAAATTCAAAATTCTTTATTCGGCAGGAAATACATCCATGAATATTCTCAATGAGTACAACAGCGCACTAACTCAAACTCACATTTAAATTCGAAATGCTTTATTCGGCAGGAAATATAGCACACTTAAACACTGGAACAAACAAACAAACGACATCAAAAATGGAGTTAACTGATAGGCGGCTGAAATTAAGTTAACTGATAGGCGGCTGAAATGTTAATCTTAACAATAACAAATGAACAATGAAGCGTCTCTGTCACCTGCTTTTTATCACATGATTGATGCTGGGCATGGGGCAGATGCTGGGCATGGGGCATTGGACCTATACCTGTGTCCAGAGGACAGTTTGACAAAACCGTCATTTAAGGGGTGGTCCAGTTAACCTGGCACTCTTCCTGCATCCCAGGCAACCAGGCAAGCGGGGAATTATGAGCTGAAATGCAAAACTGATCCTAAGTCAACACAGATCTGGATGGAATTTATGTGATCAGGTTTTTTTTTTTTACCCAAGAGGAACCAGATGACTCCACATAACCTATGCACATGCCATTTCTGTTCTATAGCTGCCCTGTAAACATCTTAAAATAGTCCTATAATGGGCCTATAACTATGTTTTAATAGTCCTATAACAGCCCTATAACCATCTTATAACAGTCATATGACGGGCCTGTATAATATCTTATCAAAGTATAGCAATATCCCTTTAACGGTCCTGAAGTAAATCCATCCAGCTAGAGTCCATATTTGAATTAATGATTCTATCATCCTTCTCTTATTTTCCTTCCATTGACTGAGCGATTGCACACCGCTGGTCTGCTGCCAGCGAGTGCCTGGCCCGAAATCCCAGAGGGTATGCATTTCCCATGATTCCTCTGTCATGTTCCACATTCTGGCAGGCTAACAGGGTGTTCCGCCAAGCCCCTAATACCAAACTGGAACGGAGGGCTCCGCACTCGGGGGGAGGGGGTCACCTCATCCTGGCCACATACATCACATCCGCTCCAACCAGCATCAGGCACGGCCGTCACCCCAGTGGGGAGGATTTGAGGCAGACAGTGATTTTTTTCTGCGGGGCACTGATATGTCCGATATATGAGTGTGGGATTTATATGGGGCCTTAAGACAGCATCTTCACATTTCTGTTTCCACAAAATAACCAATGACTTAATTGGCTAATTAGCTGTGTACACCAACGCCCGTTCACTTATAGATTAGACCAGTGGTCCCCAAACCTCTCCTCGGATACCCCCAGCCGGATCCAGGTGTTTGATGTGATGTGTTCCACCTCAAGCACACCTGATGCAATTAACCAAGCCCTTAATGAGTTACATCAGGTGTGCTTGAGATGGAACACATCAAACACCTGGATCCGGCTGTGGTACCCGAGGAGTGGTTTGTGAACCGCCGGGTTAGACCACAGTAAAATATCCATATGGGGACACATGCAGCAGCTGTGTGGTGAAATACCCTCCTCTGGCTTTTCACCTGTCCTACAGCTGGGTTACCAAAGCAATGCACGGGCTACACTGATACTACACTTCCCTGCATTCCAACCTGCACCCCTCTGTAAAACAAAGTCCCAAACCCACTTTGCTATGGGGAGGAGCAGTATAAATATAACTAGGGAATACTACAGGTATCAGATTTACTTGGATCATTACCTATGTAAACGGCAAAGGTAAGTAACTCTGGTTAACATATACTGGAAGGTTCTCCTCATGTTTCTATGGAGTCACAGAGACTTTGATGCAACATCTAATTCTGCTGTCCTGCACTATCTGTAGGTATGGATTCTGTTTTCAAAGTAAACAAGGTAAGCTAAAAGAAGGTCGCTGGCCTGATAAGCTAATCGAAAGCTTCTCTTTATTTAATCAGATCTTTACTGTTGACCCTCTTGTTGACATACTCTAAAACCTTCTCTTGCATAACCTCACTGTGTAGGATTCGAACTGGAATTGCTTGCAAGATCCACCCCTGGAGAAAAAACAAAAAGAATGAATGAAATGAAAGACAGTCTTTTATTTTCTGCCTCTTACATGTGTGTAAGCCTACTGTGATCAAAAGGCATCATGGGCAATGTCTTAAAATGCTCTTGATAAGAAACTGATAGAAATGGTCAGTTGTTGAATTGTGTAGGTCACAGAGTTGATACCAGTTCCATTTGAATTTAGTCAATTTGGGAAATGAAGTGAAATCCCGATAATGAATTGAAAAATCCTCATAAAAAAAGAAAAAAATCTGCATTAGTTTGCATTTTTCCACTTATATTTCACTTAAATTCCTGGATGGACCTGACATGGATTTGAGTCCTCAAGACTGGCAGGTTCAGAATAGTATTTTGACATTGCTTGAGTTTATTTTGTGTGTGTGTGTGTGTGTGTGTGTGTGTGTCTGTGCTTGTGTGAATTTCCACATTGACATTGTAAGTTTTACCAGTATCTGATGGGAGATGCTGCCGTGTGTGTGGTCTCCAGCCAGAACGTAGTCCAGCGATGTTCTCACAAACTCTTCTGTGGTGAACGTGACCATGTCCGGCTTCTGAAAGCCAGTCATTGCCGTGGAAACCCCAAACGGTGTCACCGACTGTAAATGTAACCAGATAAACAGTTCATGGCTAAAACTGAATCAGGATTATTTTAGAGTGAATTCTGACATAGAGTCACAGCAACAACAACAACAACAACAAAATAATAATAAAAAATTGAGACTTGCATTATAGAGTAGCTAGTTCTATTTGCTACTAGTGTGGTTTTAGAGCAAAACGTTTTAGTCCCATATCAGAGTATTGTTTTGTGTTAGCTCAATGTTCTATTTAACACACTCAACACATAATTAACAAGTAATTTTTTGGGCTTCATTTGTTGTATTGCAAAAAGACACAACATTTCCATGTAAATAACAATTTTTTTACAGAAATATTGTGTAAAAAAAATTATAAGGGTTGTATCCAACATATCACAAATTAACTGGAATTGTACACTACCTGACTAATGATTCCTTTTGATTTATACTCAGCTTGAAGACATCGAGAGAACCTATCAACACAAATCTAGACATAAAATAAAAAAATCAGTACAGTCTGTAATTTACCACCAAAGATATTCAGCATGCAAATATTTCAGTACTTTTTCTTTGCCAAAGTCACAGTGCTCCAGCACAGCATTGTAAATTAATATGGCTAATTTCTACATGCATTATACATGTTTTATAATTACAGAATTAATTGATACTTTAAATTTAAATTAAAAGATTAAGTGAAGCTTTGCCTCTCTTCAAATTCTGAAATCTGTTGTTGCCGAAAATACTTGAAACCTGGCTGCTGAAACAAAACCATTTGTGGAAAATTGACAACGGAAATTGACAACAGTTCAATGACAACGGAAATGGCAACGAGCCAAACCTTTTATAGTGTAAGTAAGTTTCAGGGAAATTTATGAATAGAAGAACCCATGTTTTCAAGGACCTATTGATCAAGAGTGGCCGAAACCAAAAGCAGCATGGACAGGTCCCCCTGCACCTCCCCACCCCCCCACCCCCACCAGAGGTGAGAACCCCAGGTGAAGAGCACTTCATGGCTTACTGCCAGTGAGGACGGAACTCGACGAACTCACCTTAGAGGCACCGTATATGGTGTACAGCGGACATGGGATGCACGCCACGCCCGACGACATGTTGAGAATGAGTCCCTTCCCCCTTTAACAACAGAGAACAAAACATGTCACACCGCATGGGGGTGCATTTCTGCCCCTTTCTGTCGACACCACTGGGGGGCACTGATCAGTCGCAGTATTGGATTGGTATGGGGGCATAAGACACCATTCATGGAGGGCGGGTGCACATTCACATTTGTCCTTACACCAATTAACCAATTACTTGTAAAAAAAACAATGAGCTAATTAGCTGTATACAACAACACATCGTTTGCTTACAGATTAGATGACAATAAAATGGACACAAGGCCAGTCTGCAGCTGTGATTCATGAGCTTATTTCATGATGGGCAGCTTTAATAATTAAAAGCAGAAGTTGGCATGAAATTCAGAAACGGACATAGCTCTCCAGGAATGGTGCTCCTTCCCTTCTGTTCTTATTGCATTTACCCCTCCCTAATCAATATCAAGTATAACTGTCATTAACAATTATATTTGTTGATATTGAAAACTAGTTCTCTTATAAGTGTGTATGTGAAACATTTTTTCTGTCTTTCTGAACATTTCCTGAGCATTTTTCCAAGAATAAAGACACTTCAATTTACTTACATATTTCTTCAAGAATGGTCGATTCATCTTTTATGCTATGGCCTCAATGTTAGTAAGATTACAGGAAAAATGTATTATATCAATCAATAAAACCTTACCTTTTCTCCATCCCAGGCAAAACTATTCTGCACATCTGATAGGGGAAAAGTGCAGAATTGAGTCAGGAATGACAAACCTGATGTTAAAACAACATGGAACTCATCTCTCTCTCTTTAAATGGATTAAAAGATGTTTTATTGTTTTTTTTTTGTCTGAAATGCAGCTGCCCAATCTGGTCCATAAAGAGGAGGAGTTAAGAACATTATAATCACATACTTGTGATCTTACACCTTAACCCCTTGAAGAGTAGGTTATTTGGAATGTTTTTTCAAAATTCTAAGTCAATGATTCAGAACTCCATAGCTTTCATTTACCAGTAGTGATTGTTACATCAGCATTAGAATGTTCAGTTAAGAACATCCTAATCACAGAGTTGTGATTTAAAATGGACATTCTAATCATTTCAAATCAGTGCCTTTGGAAGCAGAAATCATCTTAAAAATGCACATAATTGGAAGTCCACTTGTATGCAGACTGTTTCCTATTGATTCAAATCATTCCAAAACCATTACTGTGGCAAGCACACAGACTCTTCATACCTACAATGCAAATATTTACAAGTCAATACTCTTGGATTTGCTTATCGGCTGCTCTTGTCCAAACATAACATGGCCAGGTTTTCATTATGAAACTGTAGCAGGCGGACGGTACCAGTTCTGTAGCGTTCGTTCTGAAGTGGCATGCCCTTCTCCACTGTCATTAATGTACCATCTGTCAGTACTTCTGGTCTATTTAAAATGTTATCATATTATTACAGTGCCTCTGGCATAGATATGTCCAGGGGCATTCAACCCAGATTAAGTGTTATAGCAGTTACGTTAATTACGACAGGTGTGCAGGTACAAACCCCAATTCCAACAAAGTTGGGACAGTATGTAAAATGCATATAAAAGCAGAAACCAGTGATTTGTACATTTTCTTTTACATATATTTAATTGAAAACAGTACAATATATTTAGGGCCCTATCTTACACCTGGGGCTAAGCGGTGCTAACCCAAATGCAAGTGTCTTTGCTAATTTCAGTCCAATGGAGGGGTCATTTTATCGCCCAGCGCTCACATGTTGAAATACCAAATAAACTTGCGCCCATAGCAAGTGAACTGGGCGGGTTGGTCTTAAGATGAGGTGTGACCAGGATAATTTTTGGCATTTTGCTATCTTGAGGCAGCAAAAAGCATTTGCGCTAAAACCACCACAAACCTGGTCTGAAGTCGCATGTTGTTTCAATGTTATTTTAACGGCGCAATATAAGTGCGTCTACATAGACGTGTGCACAACGCGCGTACACCCTCCACAGAGGCGCACACAAGCATGCATACAAAATATAAAGATTACATTGTGAAATAAGGATTCATATTTTTCCCAAAAATAAAATTATCTCCCGGAATAGACACACATTGTCCCTGCAATTCCGGGAAAGTGGGCTTGTTTTAAAGCATTAAGCAACCAGTAAAACGCGTTGGTCACATTTCCATAGGCAGGACATTATAAAACAAGGGAAAATATGCATGAACCTATGGGTTCCCAACCTGACAGCTTTAGTGTAGGCTATTTAGTGTCATCATTAAGGCAAAATAACGCTATTTATGTTATTAATCAATGTGAGAATGCATGTAATATGAACTTCGGATGGAGCTTGAACTTCGCTAGCTGAAATGCATTGCCTGTGATCTGACTGCTGTGAGAACATGGAATTGATGTTTGACAATGCATCATTGTATAATCAAACGAAATTCGTTAAACAAGCAGGCTAATTTGACGTTTTCTAAGGTGAGACGGAAGCCATATTCTGGTAGCTTATTCTCAGCGGTTGCAGGTGCTTTTTAACTAAATTAAACCGCATATATTTTCAAAAATAACAGCACTGTTGTAAGCTAATTTTCCTGTTTCCCATTATTATATTTCTGGGAAATGGGAAATAGTTTAGTCTGGAATTACCGGGAACCCGTGCCGGTGTTAAACCATAATTTTTAAGATTATTATTGTGTACGTATATGAACATATGAGCATGGTTAATCTGAATAATATTGATCCTAATATTGATCCATATATTCCTTGTGCACGAGCAGGTCTGTTTCGCAAGCTGTAAATCACTCTTTGCAGTCTTATTAAATCCACCATTAAAGGCAATCCGCCAAGGTGCAAATGCAAGTAGCTTTTAAAGGGAATGGGAGATAACACGTTCCAAAAAAGTTGGGACAGGGGCAAGATAAGACTGGGAAGGTTGTGGAATGTTCAAAAAACACCTGTTTGGAACATTCCACAGGTAAACGGGTGAATAGGTAACAGGTGATGCCATCATGACAGGGTATAAAAGGAGCCTCCACAAAGGCTTGGGCGTTTACGAGCAAGGATGGGTTGAGGTTCACCACTTTGCGAAAAACTGTGTGAGCGAATAGTCCAACAGTTTAAGAACAATGTTTCTCAACACTTTGCAAGGAATTTAGGGATTTCACCATCTACAGTCGACAATATTATTAAAAGATTCAAAGAATCTGGAGAAATCTCTGTGCATAAAGGGCAAGGCAGAAAACCAATATTGAAAGTCCGTGACCTTCGGTCCCTCAGATGGCACTGCATTAAAAACCAACATGCTTCTGTAATGAATATAACCACATGGACTCGGGAATACTTTGGTAAACCATTGTCAGTAAACACAGTTCGTCGCTGCATCTACAAATGCAAGTTAAGACTCTACTCTGCAAAGCGTAAGCCTTATATCAACAACATCCAGAAACGCCGCCGACTTCTCTGGGCTCAAGCTCATCTGAGATGGACTGATGCAAGGGGGAAAAGTGTGCTGTGGTCTGCCGAGTCCACCTTTCAGGGTACATATGCATTTTGGAGCAACATATGCTGCCATCTAGTCCAGTGTTTCTGAACCCTGGTCCTGGAGGGCCGCAGGGTATGCTGATTTTCATTGTTACTCTGTACTTAATTGATCAATTAAAGCAGCCGATAACACAGTTAATTCACCACACCTGATTTCTTGGGTCTGTATTGGTTGCCGATATTGAGGCAAAAACAAAAACCAGTAGACCCTGCGGCCCTCCAGGACCAGGGTTCAGAAACACTGATCTAGAGGATGTCTTTTTTAGGGACGTCCCTGCCTATTTCAACAAGACAGTGCCAAGCCACATTCTGCATGACAATGAAGACCCCGGACTGTTGAGCAGCTGAAGCAAGCAAGAAAGCATATCAAGCAAAACAAATCTGCTTTCAAAACTACAACAATTAGTGTCCTCAGTTCCCAAAACATTACTGAGTTAAAAGGAAAAGTGATGTAACACAGTGGTTAACATGCCCCTGTCCCAACTTTTTTGGGATGTGTTGCAGGCATCAAATTTTGAATTAGCATATATTTACAAAAAACAATACATTTGATTAGGTAAAACATCAAATATCTTGTCTTTGTACTGTTCTCAATTGAATGCAGGTCAAAAGGGACTTGCAAATCATTGCTTTCTCTTTTTATTTACATTTTATACACTGTCCCAAGAGAGAGAGAGTGGATACTGTAAGCAATGCTAATACTCACCTTCATTAAGCCTTTTATGTTACAGTTGATCAGGTTGGTGATCGTCTGAAAACAAAGGAGCCGTGAAACTGTGATCAGTGCTTTCCGTTCACATTTCATATCTGACGGTGATGTGGGTTTATTGTTAATGTGTTGACCCGTCTGTGTTAGCACACCCAGCAGGTCTTGTGTTGGTTCTGTACAATCTAAGCACATTTTGGGTTACATTAGAATGAAAGGACGTATAGGAACACTGACAGTGATAATCTCTTTAGCATATGCATGGCAGGGTGATGTAGCCTGTGCAAGTACATGGCAAAGCTACACGTTCCTAACAGAGAGAGAGACAGACAGGTAGTGAGTGGACAGGTAAACAGGTGTTCAAGGAGACAGATAGGTATGTGAGTGGACAGGTAAACAGGTGTTCAAGGAGACAGACAGGTATGTGAGTGGACAGGTAAACAGGTGTGTAGGGAGACAGACAGGTATGTGAGTGAACAGGTAAACAGGTGTTCAAGGAGACAGACAGGTATGTGAGTGGACAGGTAAACAGGTGTGTAGGGAGACAGACAGGTATGTGAGTGAACAGGTAAACAGGTGTTCAAGGAGACAGACAGGTATGTGAGTGGACAGGTAAACAGGTGTTCAAGGAGACAGACAGGTATGTGAGTGGACAGGTAAACAGGTGTGTAGGGAGACAGACATGTATGTGAGTGGACAGGTAAACAGGTGTGTAGGGAGACAGACAGGTATGTGAGTGAACAGGTAAACAGGTGTGTAGGGAGACAGACAGGTATGTGAGTGGACAGGTAAACAGGTGTGTAGGGAGACAGACAGGTATGTGAGTGAACAGGTAAACAGGTGTGTAGGGAGACAGACAGGTATGTGAGTGAACAGGTAAAAAGGTGTTCAAAGAGACAGACAGGTATGTGAGTGGACAGGTAAACAGGTGTGTAGGGAGACAGACAGGTATGTGAGTGAACAGGTAAAAAGGTGTTCAAGGAGACAGACGGGTAGTGAGTGGACAGGTAAATAGGTGTGCAGAGAGACAGACAGGTAGTGAGTGGACAGGTAAACAGGTGTGTAGGGAGACAGACAGGTATGTGAGTGGACAGGTAAACAGGTGTATAGGGAGACAGACAGGTATGTGAGTGAACAGGTAAACAGGTGTGTAGGGAGACAGACAGGTATGTGAGTGAACAGGTAAAAAGGTGTTCAAAGAGACAGACAGGTATGTGAGTGGACAGGTAAACAGGTGTGTAGGGAGACAGACAGGTATGTGAGTGAACAGGTAAAAAGGTGTTCAAGGAGACAGACGGGTAGTGAGTGGACAGGTAAATAGGTGTGCAGAGAGACAGATAGGTAGTGAGTGGACAGGTAAACAGGTGTGTAGGGAGACAGACAGGTATGTGAGTGGACAGGTAAAAAGGTGTTCAAGGAGACAGACGGGTAGTGAGTGGACAGGTAAATAGGTGTGCAGAGAGACAGACAGGTATGTGAGTGGACAGGTAAACAGGTGAGTAGGAGACAGACAGGTATGTGAGTGGACAGGTAAACAGGTGTGTAGGGAGACAGACAGGTATGTGAGTGGACAGGTAAACAGGTGTGTAGGGAGACAGACAGGTATGTGAGTGAACAGGTAAAAAGGTGTTCAAGGAGACAGAGTGCTCTCACCTGCTCCAAGCCCTCTGTATCCAGGAGTCTGCAAGGAATGAGGCCTGGGAGAATTCCCACATTATTCACTGAAAAAAGGGCAACAGCTTTGTTCATTTGGTTGGATCTGGACTAAATAGCAGATCATATGCATAACATATGCATTAGCAAAACATGAATGGTATGACTTACATATGCAGTGTCTCGACAACATACCTAAAATGCCCACATTTAAGCCGGTGAGGTTCCCCTCGATGTGTTCATAGATGTCGTCCTTGGTAAAATCAGCTACAATTACCTTCACTTCTCTTCCTGTTGTGTCTCCTTTTAAACAGGGAAGAGAAGAGAAAAAGTTGCCAGGATTGCCTTTGGAGTACACCTGGGTCAAATGATTATTTGCAATAGTCTAACCCTTTGGACTCCAGTAGAATTCCTGCAGATTGCTGACAATATTCAAAAGAAAATTCTCATTTGATTAGACTGTATGTCTTCACTAATTGAAACTTCAGTTCGCTGAAAATTCTAATGGATCTGTTGGAGTGTTTTCACATTGTAGGCCTACTCATCAAAATAGTTTATTATGTATTTATTAACCGTTATTTAACCATGATGTTCATCCCGTTGAAATCCAAAATCTCTTTTTCAAGAGAGATCTGGCCAAGAAGGCAGCGGCACATAAAGTTACAGACAATATAAAACCATGGAATAAAACAAAACAGCATATATCCAAAGCAAGTGTTAGAGAGAGAGAGAGATGAGAGAGGAAGGGCAAGAGAGTAAGAGAAAGTATTTCAAATGTGTATTTGGTCTGGTCTGAGGGTAATTTCACAAAACGGGATTAAGGAGTTAGCTGGCTTTTTGTACCTTTTTCTAAGTATTTTGAAATGACTCTGGCTTTCATGCAATCGGAGCATGAGATTTCATCTGTTTGGAAATAGTTCTGAAAAAGTAACTCCTTTGATGAATTTGTGAAATGACCCCCCCAGGTGAGCGGGGGACGCCTTGCCTCACCGATCTCCTTCGCCGCCAGCTTCAGTTTCGGCAGGCTCCTGCTGATAATGACGATGTTCAGACCCTGTTTCGCCAGCTTTGGAAGTGAGTGTAAATGAGAAGTTTTAGTACTGTCTTCAGTGAAGGGCCAAAAACAGAAAAACAAGACAGTCTTTTTTTATAGTTTGTTTGTTTTTGCAGATGTGTGATCCAGGGAGAGAGAGATGAGTATATTCATCATACCGTAAATCAGCTGGCATTTGGCAGCACCATAACCACATAAACGAATGAGGACAGCACAGCCCTCCATTCACACAGAAGATATTTACAGATGAAATGCTTCTGTGCGGTTCCAAAATTAGCGCTTCCTAAACTCCAGCCTGTTTATTCTTTTGGTTAACCAAACTCGCCTTCAGCGTTCCTTCCGTCAATGAAATTAATAACAAAGATACCCCTAGAGGTGCTGTTTTTGGTGATGGTAACGAGATGAAAATAATCTGCAAGAACAATAACTTTAATTCATTTGTATTGATGGAAATATGATGAGACAAAAACGACCTGAATTGGCTGACTTCAATTTCTTTGTTTTTTTGTTTAAAATCTGCATCCTTTATTGGTTGTAAATCTAATTAAATAACTATTACAATCCAATAAAGGATTCACCTCACATGTGGTGTGAGTAAGTATTCTCAGTAACCTGCCAAATCATATTCCCTGAAATATTCGAACATTTAAACCTGGTGGAGATGTAAAAGCTTTTAAGGGCAAACACAACACAATTACTTTGTTTTGTTTCAAAAGTATCATTATTATTAGTATTACTACACATCAGTGTTTTCTAACCAATTAAGTGCTGGTTGGTTAACTGCACAATTCATCTGTTAGTCACTATAGTCTTAAGTAATTTTCTGGATTTGTTTTCTCTGTCAAATGGATCCATACCTCAAAGGCATAAGCTCTTCCGATCCCCTCTGATCCGCCAGTGATGACTGAAACAGAGGAGAAAAAAACGGGATGTCACGGTTTCTCTGGTTGCCGCCCCTGTTCTCACGGCTCCGGAACGGTCCCTTCTGTGTTTTATCTCCGATCCTTGTCTCCTAATCGCTCACCTGTTCCTTAAGATTTCTCTGGATATATGAGCTTGTCTCTTTCCTTTTCCAGTGCTTTGTTATAGCATTTCGCTTGTACACAAAGCCGGTAAGGTATAGGATCTTCGGTAACTGCTTTCTTTGTTCTTTCAAATTAAGCAAAGCAGGAAGACCATTTAGAGCTAGGAATAGATCTTAGGATCTTTAATTATTCCTTTTGTTTCTCACCTTCCTTTTCTTGCCTATTTCTCTTTTATTATCTATCTGTTATCTCTTTCTCGGTTCGTTATCTTATTCGAACCTAGAGGAAACCGCTTCTATTTTCTTGTCCTTCTGTTTCTTTTTTCGCACTTTAGTTGTTTCACTCTCCTCGGAGAGTGTGAGGTCTCTCTCCTTATCTATTACTCGTGTCTTCGAGTCTCGCCCTCTTTTGGGGTTTGTTTTCGGTTCAGCTCTACACTGGGAGGTTTTATTCCCACTACTTTAGTTTTTCCCTCCGTTCGCGGCCCCTATTATTGGTCCTCACTTCTGTGAGTGACTTCACTTCTGATCCCCGCTCCCGTTGCATCTGATTCTCCGCCTCAGAACCCCTCACACGGGATTCCTTCAGTCATGAGACAATGGAGACACAGGAGAGACACAGTAGAGAACATGACAGAACATGACCGGCACATGTAGAAACACAACGGCGCGGAGTACACCGATGCAGAGATGCGTGAGAGTGAACAACCAAACAGTGGAAGAGAGCAGACGCACTACCCCTGGGCTAGAGGACATGATAACAGAGGACAAACTCAACCACTTTAAATGGCAACCAGGTGAAAGTAATTTAAGTCAAAACGTTTTCAATCGCAGGTAGAAGCAGATTCTCGTTTGCAAACGGTTGACTTGTCCTATTTCACATCGCCGTGAGTGTTGAACTCTAAAGACTTCATGCTCCGATGGATATCAGGAGCATCATGAGTGATGGTGTGTCTTGGCAGGGCAAGGTGGATGCTTTGCGTAGCTCACACTCAACTTTACTACTTTATTTTGGGGTATCAAGCCTGTACAGAGCTCGTTGGAAAATTCAAGGTTGATGAAACGTCCGTCTCATGTTGTTGACGTATTTCCGATGTTTGACAATTACCCAGTGGGTGCATAACTATAAGATGAGTTATGCGTCTTTCCCTGACCCAAATGAACACTGCCCTTTGGTGAACCTCAGAGACGCAACGCAGCAGCCATTTTCTCCCCGGGGAGAGAATGCACTGTGCATTCTGCTCACTGGCCATAACACTGTGTACTTGTACACACAGCCTGTTCCCATCCACTTAAAAATACAGCATGCGGCGGGGATGACGAAAACGCACAGTGCCGAAAGGGGGTGGGGGACAGACGGACGGGCGCTCTGTCCTCTTTCGATTCTGTGGAGCGAGTGGGCTTGACCCAAAGGCACTGTGTCTTTGACCGCTGTAGAGAACTGTCTGTTCTGCAGAAGAACACTCCACCCTGTGCCTTCCTTTCCCTCCAACTTAAGCCCGGATCACAGAAACTCTCACAACAGCCTGTTTCTGCTCTGGATCCTGGTAAGCAACCGTGTGAATTTCATTCAGTCTACCAGCCATTTCCATCTATGAATAGAGTTTCATTTAAAATGATGTCTGTAGTCAAATTCATGAGACCCTTTTCATAAGAAACAGTGTCAAATTATCCCAGAGTTTCCTTTGAACAACACTGAAGAGGGCATGTGATGTATCTCTTTTTTCCTTAAAAGTTTGGTACCTGGAACCAGCCCTTATTAGTGACAGTTGCCCTTATGTGCTTTTTCAAGAGCTTGTGCTTTTTTTTCTCAGATCCCTGATGGTTGTTGGACTGAATAGAGCTGAAGACTCTATTGCCTTGACAACTGGGCAAGCCAGCTTTAACATTGATCAGATTATGTAAAGGTGGTTGAGCAAAAGTGTGATGAACTTTGACACATCCTGTCACCACTTTTCTGTGTCTCAAAAGTTTAAGTTTGAATTTCTGCCATAACCTTGGGCTCGCCTTTGCTTACTTCCTGTGATTGGTTGGATTGGTTAACACAGAGGTATAAACCTGGCGCCTACAACCGGAACATATTTGGGGTATTATGCTGAGCTGAACGGCTGAGGTCTCTGGAGTCTAGAATGCACACTGTTTGACCCAACACACGTATGCAGTTACTGAAATCAAAACACAGTGCAGTGAGCTGGAAGAGATTTAGTCTTCTTTTATTTTGGCTCTAAAAATAATTAAATCAGAAGAGTAATTTAATAATACCCATGAAAGGACATTTATTTGGCACTTAAATGGGGAAATTAGAGAAGGAATTAAGTATTAAAGATCAAAGATACTCTTTGTATGGAACCGTAAAAGTGGTGAATTTGGAAAGCAATTCAGTATTCCAGATCAAAGAAATTGTTTATTTAGCACTTAATTGAGTTAAATTAGAAAAGGTCTTGCGGGGTAGAGACTCTAGCAGGAACACAACGCAAAGAAATCAATCTAAAAATATGCAGTATCTACAAATTAAAAAAACACAATCATGTATGCACACAGCCAATGACAACAAGGTAAATAGACAATAAAATGAAAATAAAAAAATAAATGGAAAATAAAAGTAACATTAGATGCAAATGCGTTTTAGCTGTGAATATGGTAACACTAGACATTATAGACATTATAAATATGAGCACTGGTCTGGCATTTTAGCTTTTAGCATTTTAAGGTGAGGACATGGGCAGTGAAAACCTGGGGGGATTACTGAGTTAGCTGGATAACTGCACTGAGTAAAACCCAGAAAAGCTCTTTTTTTACTTCAGTCCATGTTCCAGATTTGGAAGGGTTCCGGGGGGTTTTAATCAATGCAGTTATCCAGCTAATTCAGTAATCCTGCTTTGTGAAACACCCACCAGGTCCTATTAGCACTCCCACTCAGATTCATTATGAATACAGGCCCTCGTCCTTCACCCTGCTTTGTGAGTACTCTGTCTTTCTGTTCTGAAACTTCCTATCATGGTAATCTAAACCAAACATGTTGGCCATCTTGTTTTTACAAGCCCCTATGCCTGTTTTTTCTCCACACCAAAACAAAAGGCAAACACAGACCGGTGGACTGCGTTTGGTTGTACCATGTACTGGCAGTCAGCCGGGACACTAACAGCCCTCATAAAGACCTTCCTGTGTCTGGCTCAAGGTTCACTGTTATAAAATGAGATTTCAGAACAATATTTCCTCTTTTTGTCCATGGCACAGGGGTCTACAATCTACTACTTTGAAAGGGGAATATCACTGGAAAAAAAACTAGTTTGATTGTCAGCATAAAATCTTTTTTTTTTTTAAGGTCTGTTCAGATGATGAGTTCAGGTTCAACACGTTTAATGCAAATATTTACTCAGGTGTGGACACAGTCACAGCCTTCTCACTGAGGAAGGTTTTAGAGCTGGTGTACTTCTGACAAGCTCAATTCTATATAAATTCTTTATATCTTTTGCAAATGAGAAAACCCGATGAGAGTTTTTTAGGGTCCAAGGCCAACATTTTACCTTTGGTTTATTATAGAGTAATTAGGTGCTAATGATGTCATATCAGATAGGTGTCAGCTCTCTATTGCACAGATTAAGATTATATATACACATAAATAGCATGTCTAATAAGAGAGGAGAAATGGTGAGACGGATAGAGGGAGAGAGGAGATATAATAATAATATTCAAATTTAGTTGAACTTCATTGTTTTGTGGTTTTAATGCGTTGAATGTTATATGATGTCATTTATGTCATAACAATAAAGCCATTTGACCTGATTTTACAGAGCGAGGATAAATAGAGGGAGGGAGCAAGAGAGAAAGAGAAGGGGAGATAGGAAGAGAAAGGGAGTGAGACAGACAGAGGGAGAGAGGGAGGCTCACCTGCCCATTCGCCTAGTGAGGAGAAATAGGATTTGGGCAGTGGGTACCATGTCTTGGGGAAGAGCAGCCGCAGGACCGCCAGGAGCTTCCAGACGCCGAAAAGGAGGACCGCAGCTCCGAGGGAGGTCAGGAACAGCTCCCCCGACTCCATGCAGCTTCCCCCTGAAACAAACGCAGTCCGGATCCAGATCCCCACCTCCCGGCTACCTCTGCCTCTGCCTCTGCCTGCGCTCTGCCCTGCCACTATCCCCCCCGTGCTCAGAGCACCGCCCTCTGCAGCCTGACAGCCAATCACAGCCTGTTCCCCTACTCTCCTGTGGCTGTCCAATCACGTACTCCACATAGACACACACACACACTTGCACAAACACAAACACATGCTTCCAGAAACACACACATTTGCAGAAGCACACACCCTCCAATGTGCACGCGCACACACAAACACACACACACACACACATACCAGTGCACACACAGTTGAGCAGACACACACACACACACATACAGCTGATAGCCTTACGACTGGTGTAAACAGGACTGTGTGATTGTTTTATTCCATCCAGAGATTCCTGTCCAGGACATTTACTCTCACATGCTCTGAGCAGTGACCTGTAAAATCATGGGGATAGGATTTACATTTGGCTATTTCTGGATATTCCAGAAACTCATTAAAATAAATTAATTTGAATGGATGTCAACCCTCCTCACAAACACAAACATTCAAAATAAAAACAATTTTGCTTTTAGGGGGTTAAAAAACATTGTTTTCATCTTGCATAGTTTTAATCCCTTCGGGTCAATTTGACCCAATTCAATGTTTGACATCTCTTAAAACCCAGTTAACAATTTTTTTCATCTTGACACAATGACTTTTCCTAATTTCTTGGGATTAAATAGTAAACACGCAATAAATATAATGCTATGTTTTCAAAAAAATCCTGTAACAACTTTGCATAATTTGTGGGGTAGAAATGTAAGAAAATATACAACTTTTTTGGTTTTTATCTCTGAATTCTTTTGTGGGTGATTCTGGTGGCACAGCCTAATCTGGTTCTGTGTTGGGTTCTTAGAACCCCATCCTGGTTTAAGACTGCAGGCTTAATGTGAATTTTCCTGAAGAAAGTGGGTCACAGGAAGGCGCTATGTGAATGAGGAGTGATACCTGGGGTGTTGGTGCTTCTCATTGCGTGCTGGAGGTGGGCGCCCCCTATCTGAGGGGTAGAGGAAAGGACCCGGTGGGGGTCTCTAATATCTTACAAAGTCTCAAGCAAGGATTTGCACAACCCACATTAAATGGGACGCATCTTGCTTTTAATGAAATTCCACCCCAAGCATGCATCTATCATGTCCCCACTTAAGTCACTGTAGGAAAGAAAGCAGTGAGCTTGTGCGGAAATTAGAATGAGCCGTGTACTTCTCAAGTAAGGATCAGGGCCTTATTGAGTGGCTCTGACCACAATGCCAGGTTAGGAATTTGAATCTACCATTTGTCACCCCCTACTGGAATAGATGCAAATCAAATGGTTGTCGAATATATCAGGGGGGGCACAAAACACAGGATTATCAAGTTATCCAGATAACTGCAAGAACGATAAGGCTGTATTGTCACATTAGTGAGATTTCAGTCAATGAAAATGCACTAGACTCTGGTTTAAGAGTCTGATTTAGTCATACATATTGTTAGCTGCTGATATTGAAGAAAGTCTCTGAGGTTATTTCATGGTATTTGTTTGAGTTATCTGGCTAACTTGCTTATCCTGCTTTGTGGAATACCCCCCAAAAAAGAAATAAGTTGGAATCTGGTAAAATGTGTAACTGGCTCACAGATGTTAGTTTCCCAATTTCACATTATCATACGACTGAAAAATACCATATCACCAATTATCATATGTGTAATTATAATTATATATTGCTTATAAATGGTCTGAGATCACTCAATAGAATGCTTGTTGGGAGGGTTATTGTTGTAAATGTAATGTCAACAACATTATTATATATGATATATGAGAGAGACAATAATGGACAACTGTTTTAGATGATACAGCACTTATGCATATAAGCCAAAGAGAGAGGTTAAATACATTAAAGGACTTATTTCATACGAGTCACATGACTTTGGAGTGCATACATGCATTCAGGACTTACTGAACTAATGAAACAAAAATCTTTTTAAAAAAGCTTCAAAGAATCTTTGATCCTGCAAACTTTTATTTTTCATAACTTTCCTTTTTTTGCTGACTAGCAGCAGCAGGACAGTAAGTTTGTTGCTTTCTCATACAGATCCACGGTAATGCGCGGAGATCATGCAGTGATGGTGTGTGTGTGTGTGTGTGTGGGGGGGGGGGGTTAAATTTTCACAGACAGGCCTCAGGGATCCCTCAAAGTGGGTGTGGCCTAAACGGGACAGAGGTGCTGCCCTGCTCCTCTTCGCAGCCCAGACCCAACCGGAAGCATCTCACTTTGTCTGATGGGAGAGAATCAGAGGAGGAAGAGGGGAGAGAGATGAAGAGGAGTACCACGACGCATCATGTGGGCTACTCCATTTTATCTTGCTTTAGATTTCAGACCTGCTTACCCAGGGCGTCAACCAAGCAGGACGAATGAATGAATTAATAAGAACTGTTTGTTGGACTGTAAGCCAATGACTTGTGCTTTGATTTCCTCTTATGGAAATTTAATATGTGCCATGTCCAATTCCCACCCTAACTTGGAATACCCAATCATGTGCAACTTGTTCATGCGCAAAACCTATGAACAGGGTTCATGGGTTTTCACACATGAACCCCGAAACACCGGGTGTAACCAGCTGCTTCCCCTAACACCCCAGACTACAGCTGAGCTTGTGTAGAGCAGAGTCGGAGGAAGACCTTTCATATGCGACTCTGACACGCAGTCCACATGTGCCCGATCGGCCAGCGGGGGTCGGTAGAGAGTGATGAACCACGGACCCCTAACCGACTGAACCCTCCCATTCCTTGGGCGACGCAAACGGCCCTATGGAGCTAACTGCCACAGTAGGCACTGGCACAGTCCGGTTTCATCCAAGCACCACAGCGTGGTGCCTTAGCCGAATGCAGTCAGGGTACATTACCTCTGAGCTCAGTCAAGACGTCAATCTTTTCGTCCAGGATCTGCAGGAGCTGATTTGTGTAGGAGTCCATGTCATAATCCGAGTCCTCTGTCATCTCCAGCAGAACCTTCTCATCCTCCAGCCACCGGATAGACTCCTGCAAGGGGAACACACACCTGCTGTGTACCATTCCTTTTTCCTGCGCTACACACCTGGGGTCTCATTTATAAGAAGTACTTTAGATCAAATTTGATCTTACGTGTGGCATGCGTAGAAAATCACGACAAAGGAAACAGTCATAGCTCGACATCAGGTCTTCACGTACGCACATTGCCTGCTGGTTATGCCGCAGTATTGCAGGCTTGAGAGCCACATGTGAACGCTTATTTGTGGTGAAAATTAAACTTTCTATTAAATGTATGTGACCAGTTAGCCCCAGGGTGCAATTACAGAGCTCATTCACGTCCGTTCAATTTGAAGTTCATTTGAGATTTATAGACGTAAGTCCGTAGCTACGACAGACATACACTATTTTAAACAAGCGCAGCCAATTTTATAAATAATGCTTGCGTCCATTTAAAGAAATGTTCTTACGTGAAAATTAAAGATGACGACCAAGTCCTTTTTTATAAATGAGGCCCCTGCACTATCCCTGCCTTTTACCTGGATTACATACGTTACCTGCTGTTACCCTGCCTATTACCTGGGCTACACACCTGCACTTACCCCCCTCCATACACACACACACACACACACACTGCAAAAACCAAATCTTAACTTAATTTAAATCTTATATTTAGACTTTAGAATCTTATTTGTTACTTTTTTGCTAAATACATATAAGACAAAAAGATTGCCAGTGGGGTGAGATAGTTTTACTCATTTCAAGATTTGCCAGTGGTGTAAGATAATTTCACTTGTCAAGCAAAACGTAATTTAAAACAAGCTCATATTTTCCACTTTAGAGAAAAAAAAAAAGATTTTAAGTCTCATTACAAGACTAAAACACTTGTTAAGAGACAGACATTTTCTTTGCAGTGCACAGGTCAGACATATAGGAAGTGTATATCTTCCTATGAAGGAAGAAAGTGTCACTTACATAATATTCACAGAGCAGTTTGAAGTAGTCCCTCTGAGGGGAGATCTCTGCACCCGTGGGCGCTTCCATCATGTTCAGCTGGGTCACTGTTTCCACTTTGGGGCGCCCCTTTATCGGTACGCTGGTGTCAACGGTCAACTCCTTCACCCTACGGTCATGGGACAACCCAAACCTTAACCGCTACACCTTTACTGTTAACATTAGAGCAACAACCCAAAACAACACCCCCCCCCCCACACACACACCCACACACACACACACTCCACCGTTCACTGGCTGCAGCTATGACTCTTACAGGGTCTTAACACTCAATTATAATTTCAAGGATAATACAATAGGAAAAAGATGGTTTTGATGTTTCTAGAGAAACAGAGAGAAGCTCCACCAATCACAGGGTACGTTAGTAACAACCAATAGAACAACATTCATGGTTGACGGATGGTTGACAGAAGATACCTTCTGCCTATACTTCCAGGATCCCTGAGGGAATTACCAGGAACTATCCAGAAAGTATCCATCAATCATCGCTGCCTTTCTTCTATTGGTTGTTAAAAGATGCACTCCGTGATTGTTGCAGCTCTTCCCTGGTGACATCTCTGTGTAATTGTCTACATCATCCCTGGCTAACCCTGCAGTACCAGGTTTCCAACCTGTTTCACACAAGCATTCTTCAAGCCGGGTCTAACCAGCGGTTTTGAATATTCTTTTAACCATTCTGAGAGTTCTCTGCCAAGAGTCGGTGTTAATCCTTCCTCCGAAGCAGCGCTTTGGTAACCCTGAAGTAAGGTTGGTGCTATCCTGTTTTTGTGGATGCGCTATGGGGGTGAAATGAAGCTTAGCTCTGGGCTAAGGGCTCATTTAGCCCTGGCTACAAATATTTTAGAATGCTATAAGCTCAGAGCTAAACAAGGTGATGGTATTACCTGTGCGTGCGGGAGTTTGCAATGGACAATACAATGCTACTGAGACTGTGAGGGGCGGGTACCTGTTAGCGTATCTCAGGGTATTTAGAGTGTTCTCACATGACACCATGCCCGGGGAGATGGTGGCAATCTGCAGGGAGAGAGGAAGAGCTTCAACAGCAAGAAATATAAAGAGAAAAAGATCATTTATATGCACATACAGGTGACCAGACACACAAACACACAGGCGAGCAAACACACACACACACACACACCTATACACAAATGCACTGACACACTCATGATGTGAGTGTTGTCTCAGAGTACGATTGCTGATCTAGGATCAGGTTCCCCACTGTCCATTTCCTAACATTATCCATTATGTCCTACAGGGCCAAACTGATCCTAGATCAGTACTCATACTGTACGACACGGCATGTTTGTGTATATAAGCCATGAATATTTTCACCATGCAGGTCCTGGAGTTCTCCCCGATGAAGGAATCCTTGAGCACCTGGGTCAGTGTGCTGTTTCTGAACGGGGTGTGAGGTTTGTTCCGCCCCAGGGCCCGGATACACTCCTGCCCCAACCAAAAACAACCCATCTGTCTTAGTCATTCATACCAGCACCGGAGACAATAATAATTCACATTTAATTAAAGCAATAAGCATTAAAGCAACTGTCAATACTTAGACGGTTTGCTGTAAAGCTGCATCTTTGTGGTTGTCATTTATTTAGGACAGTTTTAAATTTGTACCGTGCTATAAACGTGGCTTTGAAGACCCCTGACCTTTAGTGCCAGCACGCTCTTGTTGATCTCGACGCCCTCGTGGCACGTCCGACGGTCGGAGCTGGAGGTGCCCGCGCCGCTCTCATTTCCTGCCAAGTCGATGAGCGAGAACTTGCCGTGTATCTCCCGGTTCCGCCGGAGAATGATCTGGAAGATGGCGTGGCTGCGGGACGAGTGGGTGTTGGCAGAGGTCTGACCGGAAGCCCTGCGGTGGGATAGGCGAGGGTTATAGGTTTTAGGGCAGAGAGTAAAGGGTTCTTTATGAGGCTTGTTTAGCACATCTGTGTGCTTTTTTAATACAGGTACATTTAACCACCTGGGGTAACAGCGGGGTTTCACAATACACTTAGCAAAGAACTAACTAAAAGATTAGGTTTAGGATCTGGGCTTAGAACCATAAGGTGACAAGTTCAAATCCCACATAGCCTATTTACACCTTTTACCCCAACAGTATATTACACCTTCCTTAAAAATTTCTCTCTGGTTTGGAAATGCACCTCTCAGGTCACCTCTTGGTCACCTGTAGCCAGAGCACTTACCTGTGAGCCAGAGTGCTCACGTGTTTTCCAGAGCAGTCACCTGTGAGTTATTGCACTCATCTGTGAGCCAGAGTACTCACCTGTTATCCAGAGCAGTCACCTGCGAGTTAGTGCACTCATCTGTGAGCAAGGGCACTTACCTGTACCTAGAGCACTCACTTGTGTCACTTTATTCCCATGTTGTGTCACATCCCCAGTCATAAATTAAATAAACCATTTCTTTTCTTCTGTTTCAGTTTCACCTGCATGTCTTCAGTGCTCCTGACCTCTCTCACCTGCGGCTGTTCCCCATCTCGATCAGTTTGAGGACGTCTTCAGTGCTCCTGACCTCTCTCACCTGCAGCTGTTCCCCATCTCGTTTAGTTTGAGGACGTCTTCAGTGCTTCTGACCTCTCTCACCTGCAGCTGTTCCCCATCTCGATCAGTCTGAGGACATCTTCAGTGCTCCTGACCTCTCTCACCTGCAGCTGTTCCCCATCTCGTTCAGTCTGAAAACATCTTCAGTGCTCCTGACCTCTCTCACCTGCAGCTGTTCCCCATCTCGCTCAGTCTGAGCACGTCTTCAGTGCTCCTGACCTTTCTCACCAGCAGCTGTTCCCCATCTTGATCAGTCTGAAAATATCTTCAGTGCTCCTGACCTTTCTCACCTGCAGCTGTTCCCCATCTCAATCAGTTTGAGGACGTCTTCAGTGCTCCTGACCTCGCTCACCTGCAGCTGTTCCCCATCTCGATCAGTCTGAGGACGTCTTCAGTGCTCCTGACCTCCCTCACCTGCAGCTGTTCCCCATCTCGATCAGTTTGAGGACGTCTTCAGTGCTCCTGACCTCTCTCACCTGCAGCTGTTCCCCATCTTGATCAGTTTGAGGACGTCTTCAGTGCTCCTGACCTCTCTGACCTGCAGTTGTTCTCTATCTTGATCAGTCTGAGGACGTCTTCAGTGCTCCTGACCTTTCTCACCTGCAGCTGTTCCCCATCTCGATCAGTCAAAGCACATCTTCAGTGCTCCTGAACTCTCTCACCTGCAGCTGTTCCCCATCTCGATCAGTCTGAGGACGTCTTCAGTGCTCCTGACCTCTCTCACCTGCAGCTGTTCCCCATCTCGATCAGTCTGAACACGTCTTTAGTGCTCCTGAACTCTCTCACCTGTAGCTGTTCCCCATCTCGATCAGTCTGAGGACGTCTTCAGTGCTCCTGACCTCTCTCACCTGCAGCTGTTCCCCATCTCGATCAGTCTGAGGACGTCTTCAGTGCTCCTGACCTCTCTCTCCTGCAGCCCCACCACCTGCACCTGCTGGTTCTGATCCTGAAGTACCCGCAGCCTGGCCTTACGGTTCAGCAGGTCAAACACCTGGAGAGGACCGCAAACCGACCAGCTGCATGGTTACGGTCTGAACCGATCACACACACATCACACAGACACAGACACACGCACACACACACAGGCAGATGCACACACACACACACACACACACACACACACACACACACACACACACACACACACACACATAGGCAAACAGACAAGACACACACATACCCCCACAAGCACACACAGAGGCAGACATACACACACACACACACACACACACATGGACAAACAAATCTGATTACTATCCTTTAGTTCATCATTCCTTGAGGGCTGTATCTGTTCCTACACTACATGCCAATGTCTGTTCTCTGTTATTAAATTATCCCACTCAGTCATGTGATCTGAAGCTTTAGTTGCATTTATTGACAAGCTAATGAATGACATCTGAAGGCTGTGTAACTGAATGAAACGTTTTCCTTTGATCTAATTTATGAGTGAACGTGCACTGGTGTAAATAATGAAATAATGTAACAACGTAAATGAGCCAGGGCAACCGGTAACTAGGGTAACTGGTGGAAACGGAAGCCTCAAATACGCTGTCCCTCCAGAAGCTGGATTTCCCTCCCTGCTGTAGTTAAATCACTATGCAATCATCGAGTGCACATCTAATCTGAGTTTGCAGTCAGCATTGAGCTCTCTGGGGTGGAGAGACTCCCTGAAATGGCTGTAAATGGATGGTGTGGGGCGACCTGCCTTTCCGATGTAGATTTCAAAGAAGGTGGCGTACACCTGTAGGCTCAGGTGCTTATAGGCCGGCTGCTTTAGCAGGGAAAATACATCTTGTGCTGCAGGAATGAGGGAGGGAGGGACGGAGAGAGAGAGAGCAGCAGAAGAGGTAGTGGAGAGGGAAGAGAGTGAGATGAGGGGGAGAACGAGCAGAAGAAAAAGGAAAAAAAGGGGCAAGGATACAGAGAGGTAGCAACGGACGGAGAAAGAAAGAGAGAAAGAACGAGAAAAAGATGCCATCTATGTATTTACTGCTTAAGCAGGGCAAGTTCTCTTGTCATGCTAATAAAGTATATTTGCATTTGAAATTGAGTTTGTGAGCGGCTCCACTGAATCAGAGACAGGTAACCAGGGCACAATGTGACTCCACTCACCGGCAAATGCATAGATCCCTCTAGAGCAGTCCTGGTTATTCCCTGAGAATTCTCCACCCATCGTCTGAAACACAAACAGTGAACTGTGAGAAACGTCCCTGTCAACCCAATTCCTCTGTTCTGACGATGCTTTGGACCACGAATGCTAACAATATTAATAATGATCCTCATCATCATAAGAGGAGCGAATATGAAATAACACACGTGTGTGCGTACTGTATTAATGTGTCACTGACTCACATGTGTTTTCCCACTTCCTGTCTGTCCGTAAGCGAAGCAGGTGGCCATTCCCCTCTCAAAGATGGTCTCTACCAGCGGCCTGGCGGTGAACCTGCAGGGGGCAGCAGAGAGGTCGATCTACCAAGGCAGGCACACAACTATTCCATAGCATGTCATTAACCATATAATTTCTTACCCAAATATTGAACTAACTTAAATCCTCTGTATTTCTTCCCTTTTTTTGCTTTTTGTGCACAGCTTTTTGCTTTCTGGATACATTTAAACTGTCCTTCCAAATTTTCATAGCATTTTAAGGTGGGGAATTCATGAGAAAGGTATCATACAGGGAGCATAACAGAGCTTGCTACTGACTAAGCTACTGCCTCAGTCCACCACACAGTACTGTCCTCATACCTGCAGCGCTATTAAAACAACTTCCAGCGAGAGAGAAAACAAGACTAGGCCAACCTAGTGCATGCCGGGCACTGGAGGTCTTGCCCCGGTGATGGCTTTCTCACCCTAGCGCAATAAGTAGGCTATTCTGTTAGTGGTGCCGCGTGTGACTACGTAAGTTTCCTGCCTGGGAAGTGCTTGTGTGGAAATATCACGTATACACAGGAGGGTGCACACGTGTCAACAACGCAGTCAGGGACAATGTTTGTGTTCCTTCGGTAGCCAATCTGAATAAAGTGTCCTAATTTTAGGATGACCATGTCGTAACTTCATTGTTGTTATCCATTGGAATTAAAAAGATAAAGTTTGCTGAACAATAGGCCTAGCTGGCTAACTCCATAACGTTAATGGTTGCTCATTTATTACTTTTGGAGAAAGAGGGAAATGTCAATAAGCGACATTTAATTGTAGAACGGCTTATGGCAGACCCGAACAACGTGTTGCGGTTTAGTGACAAAACACTTATAGTGCCCATCACACTTCTAATTTGTCAGACTTGATATTGAAGGCTCATCATTTTTGCACAATTTTTGGATAGCCTCAGACTCACAGCGCTTCTTGACGTTTCTGCTAGAAATGTTAACAAACTAACGTTGGTTTGTTTATTTACCCAACCGATCAGCTGTATGAAAAAAGTGGCGTTAGGTAACAGACATGAAAGTTGATCAACGATTTCTGAGTATTTAGGTTTTCCAAACCTGAGATAGGATAGGATGGAGTAAGACAAGGCTACGATTCCTAATGTTAGTTAGTGGGTGGAAATATCCAAATAATGTATCCACGGTGTGGGGTGGAGATAATGGAGAGCACCGATCTGTCACTCTGCAGAGTTGAAAAGTGCTGAACCTTTGGTGAGCGGTAGCCAATCAGAAAAAAAAATGTTTCGATGACAGGTGACATTTCTCGTGCTTACATACAAACACCGCGAGATCAGAGAATACCACCATTTACTGCCTAGATATTCATGCCACTTCTCTCGTGACTTTCAACAATGGGGACTCACTCCCTCCCTCACTCACTCACTCACTCAGCTACTTTCAATGTACTAGGCCGGCCTGGCACCCGGCAAAAAGGCAAAAGTCAGAGTTTACCTGTAAACCATTTCGTTAGTGGTGGCCTCGTCAAATGCATAATCGAAGCGGTAGGTCTGGTTCTCCAGGTGACGGGTCAGGTCCACCTTCTGTTTCGGCTCGTGGACCATCACCAAGTCCTTGTTTGGGATAGTGATGACATCTATGTCCTTCAACGTCAGTTCTGGGAGAGAGAGAGAGGAAGAGGGAGAATGAGAGTGAGAGTGAGAGGGAGAGTGAGAGTGGTAACAGTGTATCTACAGTGTAGTGTGGTAGCATTGTGCTTATGTTTACATGATAAACGCATTGGTGTGAAAGTGATAAAGCAGTAAAGGCTTTCTACCTTTCTGGTTGAGCGGCCGTTTCCTCACGCACACGCAGATCTTGTGCTCTCCATTCTGGGTGCAGACAGAACAAACCTTTTATTCTCGGCTCGTAATGATGACGTCGTCCCTTTGAGAAGAGCGACGGTGTGCACTCACCAGGTCTGACATACTGAGGCATGCGTAGTTCAGGCTTGCGCGGTAGTCCCCGATCATGCGCATTATTTCATAGTTCGGATTTGCATCAATAGCCTGTAAAATATACATGTACAAATATAGTAAAAACAAAACAAAACCTCATCAACGTGTTTCACCTCACCACTGTGACAGTAAAGGAAAAGACAGTGAGAAAAAAAATCCAGGTGAACAGGTGAGCAGATGTGAGCAGGTTTAAAGGTTAACAGGCATGCAGGTGAGCAGGTATGAAAGTGAGCAGGTTAAATGTCAACGTAAAAGTGAGCAGGTGTACAGGTGTACAAGTGTGGGTGGGGCCCCATCTCACCTGCGCCTTCTTCTCCCTGATCTCCTGCTGCTGCAGCCGCCTCCTCTCTCTCTTCTCCTGCATCCGCTCCACCTCCTTCACGCAGCTGGATTTCTTCCTCGCTGGAGAGACGGAGAGAGAAAAGCACCCTTGAAATGCTGAGCGTAAACATGGGCGCGCGGCGGACCGTCGTGTTCATCATTCACTTTCAATTGGACCTTTCCTTTGAAGCAATGTGTGAAGGGAGAACAAACTTTTAACTTTCACTACAGTGCGTCTGTTGCCACGCCCCCTCCCCAGTCCCCACCCAACCCGACTGGCATTAATGTACCAACGCAGGTGACTGTAAAGACGCCCTTACAGAGGACAATATCCAACTTTTAAAAAAGAGCGAACCTGCAGCAGTCTGGAGAGCATTTTCACTCGCCGTTAATGAAACCGAGCCCAGTGTAATCCCTGCACAATCACATTCCGCACTCTTGAGAGAAGCACTTACCAGGGGTTGCAGGGAACAGAATCTGCTTTCTCACGGTCAGTGGAAGCAGAGCGTCTGCGATGCAGCCGTTCTGCGGCAATGCCCGTGCCTGCGCAGGCGCCTGGGTCTGCATCCGTGCAGCCAGCTGCTCCATCTGCTCAGCGCCGGGCTCAATGGGTTTCTGCAGCTGCTTAACGAGACACAATCTGGACCACTGCACTGTGAGATGCAACGAGAGTTTGGGGTTAGGAGTCATGAAACACACACTCACACTCATTTAGCATACATGCACGCGTGCACACACACACACACACACACACACACACTCTCACACTCGCATACATGCACACACACACACACACACACACACACACACACACACACACACACACACACACACACACACACACACACACACACACACACACACGTAGAAGTAATGATCCTCTGACATGTTCTGTCCTGTGTGTATGCATGCTGTTCTGCTTTGATGAAGCAAAATATACAAACTCCAAATTCCCGCACTGGTTTGGCTTAGCTTTCTTTCCGCAGTGACATGCCTGAGGCTTGTTGCTGCACCCGGAGCCTGAGCTGTTCCTCTCGAACCCGACGACGCGATTCGTCTCCGGCCTTGCCCTCGAAGTCTACAAACCAGGCTACATCTCTCTTCATTTTATAGTCTCTGCGCACATCGAGTAAGGAGAGAACGGGATGACCAGAACTTGCCACCGTTGCTGATCTGGGTGGTCTGCACACGCCAGGAGTCTTCCTTTCTGTCTGGAAACATTGTGTTGGGCAAGTTCAGTGAACTGATCTGAGATCAGGGAGATGTTTGGTCATGTGACTGTCTGACTTTGCATAACTGCTCCAGCTGTTGCCATGGGGTTTGCCATTGTACTTTCTACACTTTCATAAAATTGAGGTTTTGGATTCGGCAACTTCATTAATTGAATAGGGGTCCTAAACAAGACCAAAATTCACTGCCTAAGTCAACATCTTCCAATCCAGTTTCCCAAGTTCCTCTTTGAATTTAGAAAAAAAAAAAAAATATATATTTTAATTATAGGCAATATAATGCATGGGTTACAGTTACAATGTAGGAAAAGAGTATAATTTTCTGGATAGACGGTAGTCCGTGAAAATATTTTCACCGAATATTCATTCGTACAGTTCAATTAATTGATAGTTCACTTACCTATGGCAGTTTGGACAATGTGAACAGCAGAGCTATTTTGCTTATTTTAAACCTCCCTATTTTCACCACAGTCTCTGTTGTCTCACAGTGGGAGGTTTTTGGGTAGCGGTTCGAAGTTTCCATGCATGCTATGTGACGTCACAAACAATTAACCTCGGCGCAAGTAAAAATAGCAAGTTTCTAGCAACGAAAACAAAGTTGAGCCTGTCATCGCTTACATCACAATTTAAAAGCGAGAACTCCATGCACAAACAAGTTATAGAATAGAATAACTTTTATTTTCCCGTTAGGGAACTTCAGTTGCAGCCCCAGCAACAACAAAAAAGACATAGACAGTGGGGCAGACCCACAACACACAAACATATCAAATAAAGACATTCAGTAGAATCATTGCATTAATCAAACTAATTAAGTGAATTAAAGTGGAATACAGCCATGATTAAAAATATCCCCCGCTGTCCAGAAATGTTCAGTGTCATTAATCAGTCCAACACACAAACTCCGCCTCCATGACTTTCCTAGTGTTGCGGTCTCTGACTATACACTATCGAAACGTGCATGCAAAAACCACACTCCAGCTAGACTTGTTTTGTTTTGTAATAGATTTACGAAAACATAACACTGCACAAATGAGTATCACTTCTTCACATTAGCTATAAATAAATACATTAATTAATTAATTAATTCCATGACACAGCAGCACCAGACGTTTATTGTTGCAGGTTGCATTTCAGCCTCAAAAATGCATAAATGTAAAGCTGTTTTAACAAAACAATTTTAAACTTAGAATAACACTGAGTTATACAGTGTATAGGCTATCATTGAAAAGAAACTAAACTATACGGCAACCTATTCTGACCATCGGTCCTTCTGCCTTGAGAACTCTCCTGCAATTATTTACAAAAGAATCAAGTGTATCATTCAGTTGGGGTAGTATGCACACATGTTTAATGTATTCCTTGTGTGTCAGACGAATAGCTTAATTCCAAAACAGCATAAACTAGTTTAGCAACAACATTCTTCCAAATTAGAATCAGAATCTGGACAGTTACAGAAACGGGTTGGTGACGGTATGACGTCATCGATGTGCGCCACATACTGTGTGGATGGCGCCATCCTAACAGCGTGTGTTTTGACTAGGTAGCTCGAGCTAAGACCAGCATAGTTTTGATTTTCCTCAAAAGATTCACTTTACAAAAAGTAAGTAACTTTAAATTGTTGTACGAAGTTTGCGAGACGCAAACCCGTTCCGTTTTTTTGTAAAAAAAATAAATAAAAATGTTCATTTGTTTATCTTATGTACCTAGGCCAACGTGTTAGCTAGCTGCCATGAACGTTAACGGGGAGCTGTCTGTGTTGGGCTGCTGTGTTGACACGTTTCTTTTGGAATAATCGTGTCAGCAACATTTTCCTGTCGTCTGCTTTGTATCGCGTCAATTGAGAGGCACAGCGGCACTGAGCTACTTTGTCGGATGGCTGCCGAGATGGCCTGCTAGCTAGTTAAGTGTCCAGTAACGACAGTTAAGTTAGCAGCAACTAAACGGTGTACGTTACTCATTGGTGTTTGGCCACCTAGCCATAGCGGTTTACATCTGATCTGGTTGAAGAAACGTGAGCGAGCTAACAGGGTAGCTAAGCTAGCTCCGTTCCGTCTTGTTCTCCATTTGGTCGTCTGCTACTATTAAATAGTTAACGTTGTGTAGGTTAACATTACTAGATAGCTAGCTGATTTAACAGGCTGTAATAGAAACATACATGTTTCCATGAAATAAGTTTGGTAACTGGCCTGCTGGGAAACCTTCACAAGCTTTATTTAACTATTTGATGTTGACAGCTCGCCAGTTGCAAAGGTACAGTCGCGGCCACTATTATTGGCACCCCCTGTAAAGATGAACAAAAAGGTTATAAAAAATTCACCGTTTGGTGAATTAGCTTAATCTTACACTGAAAAAACAAGAAGAATCCAACCTTTAATTGACATTAATTTATTAAGAGAAAAAAAAAATCCCTCATCAAGAAATTATTATTTTTAACAAAACCACATTGGCCACAATTATTGGCACCCCTGCATTTATATATAGAATAAAGTAATAATTTTTAATATTTGGTCACATATCCTTTGCATGCCATGACTTCCTGATGTCTGTGACCCAACAACATCAAAAGACTCTTGATATCTTATTTTCTGGTACTCTTACAAGCGATACTATAACATCTCTGCATTTGAATGGATCTCTATGGGAATTGGGGGGTGGGACTAGATTTAGCTGTAAATTATTCTGGAACAGTATGGAATACATGGTTGGTAAAATGGCTGTAAGTCAACAAGGGTCTGAGGTATCAAACAAGCCTTAAACAATCACTCTGCTGCCAGATATGCAGTAGATATGGATGGATCACTTTAAGGGTTGTTTCTCCTGACAAATTTTCCTATTGAACTCTATGGAAAAATAAGTCAGGAGAAGAAACCCTTCAAGTTATTCATCCATATCTACTGCATATCAGGCAGCAGAGTGATGGTTTAAAGCTTGTTTGATACGTCAGACCCTTGATGACTTACAGCCATTTAGCCAACCATGTGTTCCATACTGTTCCAGTGTAATTTACAGCTAAATCTAGACCCACCCCCCAATTCCCTTAGAGATCCATTCAAATGCAGAGAGGTTATAGTATCGCTTGTAAGAGTACCAGAAAATAATATATCAAGAGTCTTTTGATGTCGTTGAGTCACAGACATCAGGAAGTCATGGCATGCAAAGGATATGCGACCAAATATTAAAAACTATTGCTTTATTCTATATATAAATGCAGGGGTGCCAATAATTGTGACCAACGTGGTTTTGTTAAAAATAATTATTTCTTGATGAGGGATTTTTTTTTTCTCATAATAAATTAACGTCAATTAAAGGTTGGATTCTTCTCATTTTTTCAGTGTGAGATTAAGGTAATTCACCATACGGTATATTTTGTAACCCTTTTTACTCGTCTTTACCAGGGGTGCCAATAATAGTGGCTGCAACTGTAGCTGAGTGACATCGGATAATTGCTAAATTTAATGTCTCGTTCATGGTAGCTTACAGTATTAACTCGCTACTTCCTGAAGGATTCCCCTGTGGTTCCAGACACCGACTCAGATCTCACTGCGAGGTATGAGATTCACAGTCTAATTGACTGCAAACGTCCGTAGCCGCATAATATGTATTTTTATAAGCCGGTTAACTTAACTCATTGTGTGTGTGGAGCAACACCACTGACCTACCATTGTCACTGATGTTATTAAATTCCAGGCAAAATGTAACCGCTTACTGTTGGAATAGTATTATAGGCTACTGATTTAAAAACGGGATGATTTGTTGTGGCAACATGCTTCATTAACCATTCGGATGGCCGAAGGTCAATCAGCATACCGCAGAATTGAATGCTCTGGCTTAGGGCACAGGAGGTAGCTTGATCCTGTTTTAGACCTGCTGATTTCTTACTCCTGGTATGTGCAAACTCTGTTTAAGTGCATAGAATCACAGAACCCTCAGCATGTGCAGTAACGGGGAGTTGATTATAATATAACACGTGAATGCATTGGCTGAGCACCAGAGCAGCTTTCAGCGTCACCCTGACTGCTCATCAGTCTCACCCTGATTGCTCATCAGTCTCAAGGTTGATTACCTTTTGTGTCATCACCAGCCCGGTGTCTGAAAGCCAATCAGATTACAGTTCCAGTGAAAAGGCACAGGAGGCTAACTAGGGCCGTGTCTGAATACGACCCCTACACCCTTATGAGGGCGCATATTTGAGTCCACTTCGTCAAAAAGCTTTTGAGTGGGCGATTTTTTCTCACAAATGGGGGCACTTAAAATACCAGGATGAACCCCTTATTTCCGGTGTTTTGTTGAAGGGATTCAGGAGCACACTCATCTGTAGAACGGTACGTAAGTAAGTAACCCAGAGTAACAACGTAAAAGATATAGAGCGTATATGCATATCTGTGGTACAAGATAGTTTAATATTACAAACTACTCTTTTTTATTTTTGTTAATTCTATCTTCATTCATAATCTACGCTTTGTAACAATCGTCTGAACTGAACTGAACACGTTAACTGATTGATATTCTCAATAAAATAAAAAAAAATATTACAAACTACTTCCTCACTAGTTTGGAAAGAGTTTTGCGGGATTTCTTTCGCACACTGCTTGCAAAGTGAGGGGACAGGGCACATAGTAGACAGGGGTCTGAGTGGACAGTGGACAGGGAACAAGGGTCATATTCGGACACAGCCAAGGTGCTTTTGCTTGCTCGGGCAGGTGGTAGACGTGAGCTTGTCTTGTCCTCCCGTCTTGGTGAAATGGCTACGCAAGCCGCCTGTTTGATGTTCTTCTTGAGACCCTGAGTGTCAAAGGAGTAATAAAATAAATAAAAATCTTAGCAGCCACAATCAAAATATAACCACAATTTGGCTGGAGGCAGGTGTTAATTTCACACCCTGCATACTATAAGCAATGCACAATGATAAAAAATAATTTTCTTTGAATTTGTTCTGGCTGTTGTTTTGTGGATGTGCCACTAGATGGCAGTGTTTGAACAGCTTAAGCTTGACTCCATTCTGAGGAAATGCGTGTATTTATTATGCCCAGTGGTTAAGACATTGCTCACTCTCAGAGATGTCTGAAGGTTTATCACTGTTCTAGTCCTGCTCATGTTCTCCCACTAAACACAAGTTTAATACCTTCCTCTACACCTGCATAATATGCAACTTGCTTTAGCCTACAAAGATGTGTGCTGCGAGATAGGCTATTGATGATTTGTAGGCTGTCATATTCTATCACAAATGTGATATTTTTGTGAACTCCTTTCACGACTGTAAGTCTAACTCTTCGATAGCATAGAATAAACTGCAGCGTGTTATTGCAAGGCTGATTTAGTCTGAAAGTAGGAGCCTAGACTGTGTTTATGCTGTTAATCTTCATCAAGACAATTGCTTTAAAAGGAAATGCATTTATTAATTATATGGAAAACACTCAGACATTAGATTCAAGTGCTTTTAAATTGGCCTAATACTAATTGCAGCATTAAATGCAAAAATCATTATTTAATTTTAGATCAAGAAAATAACAGAACCATGTATAGATGTTGTTTGTATTTGTTAATCTGCATGTTTCTTATAACAGTCAAGTTAGGTTTTAGGCTTCAAATTTGGGTTAGGCTAGTGTTGGACCAGGAAAACGGTAAGTGTCGGGGTTGAGGCAAGATTAGGGTTGTGTTTAGGAACTTGGGGAACGGTTAGGACAAGGGTTAGTCTTTGATTTTCGATGATCCAAATGTTTTCAGTCGTGTGATGTAACACTATTGCCATATATATTTGGATGTTTTTTTCAGTGAAATACTTTTTCCAAAACAAATGACTTTAAGCACATTTTGTTGCATTTCTATTATTGAATTGGTGCTATTTCAGTTGTTTTCATCCGTTTTAATTGGAAAATGATTTAAAAGAACTTCAAGGGCTAGAATGAGGTTTTAGGCTTTCAAATTAGGGTTAGGGTGAGGGAAACGGTGAGTATTAGGGGCCAGGCAAGATTAGGGCTGTGTTTAGGAGCTTGAGAAAGGGTTTCCAGTGGTTGTCTACATCAAATTCAAAACTCTGGTGTTGCTGTAGAAGGCTGCTAAGGAGTTGCACCCCCATAACTTCAGGCCTTGGTCCAGCGCATAGACCGTAAAAAAATGATGGACAAAGTCACTGTGACATCATTGCCTTCCCACGGGCTCGTAAAAAAAAAAACCTTTTGATGCTCCGGAAGTCAGGCGGAAGTTTTTCGCCCGCCGACCATGTTGTACAAAAAGAGTCTGCGCAGTGGAGCCAGAGTCTACAGAGTGGTGAGAGCCTCTCCCTTCTGCGCAGACTCTGGCTCCCAATTTTTTGGTTCGTCCATTAAGCGCATGTGATACTAGTCATGCGCAGTAACTAGGAGGTGCCGCAAAAACTGCCACGGATTGGTCCGCAAAAAATGTTTTAAGAGCTCTGAGCTCTCCCCTCCCTGCGACAACCTGGTCATCGCCCTACTGGCTCCCCAATGGCGGAATGACCTTTCGCCTCAGTCAGGGCGGCAGAGTCCCTCCCTACCTTATGGCTTAACCTGAGTAGCCATCTGTTCAGGAATTACCTCAGATTCCCATTGCCCTCTCTTCCGCATCTTCTCCTCTCTGTCCTATGTTAATTCTAGTGAAAAAGGATTACCTACCGCTGGTGCGTAATGGCCCGACAATTACACACTCATTAATCGCTACTTGGACTGTTGGTGATTTACGAATCGAGGGCTTTTCTTTGTGCACTAATTGTAAGTCGCTCCGGATAAGAGCTTCGGTTAAATGCCTGAGATGTAAATGTTAATTATGAAATGATAAGGGTTAGTCTTTGACTTTGGATGATCCACATTTATTATCCCCCCCCCCCCCCCCCCCCCCACCCACCAGTGAGCTGTAACACTATATTGTTAGGCTATATTTCTGGATATTTTTTTCAGTAAAAAATGTTTTTTAAGGATCTGCTGTCGATTTCGATCTGGTTTACTGACGCGAGCGGTTCCACCCCTAGTCCAAAGGCAACAGCAATCTAAAAGATGTTCCCGTGCTCATGGTATGGATTTATAAGGAGTAGGTATGGCTCGAAATGTATTTGTTGGTAAGTTTGCCCTGCTCGTCAGATTTTTGCAGGGATGGGAAATTTTAGCTCTAAATGTAAAGGATAGAAAAAGACTTAAGCTTTCCTTAAGTGCTGAAGCATTAAGAACATTTTGTCCTTGGGCTATCTTAATGCTCCCGCTCGCTTCTCCTCATGCGCACTTCAACAGACTGATTGCAGTGCAGAATGCTTGCTGGAGGGCCTAAGTCAGAATCAGGCAATTTCTGTTACAGACACGATTTGATTAGTGATCCTAAGAGTGCCGCCGGACCAGGTGCCCCGCCCGTTTAGAACACTAAGCATTATTGGGGCGAGACTTTTTGGACGCGGCGTCACGCCGTGTTCCGACTCTTCGGCGGCCTTTGAGACGGGAGAGAGAGGGATGCGGAAAGGGTGAGAGGAACGGAGAGGAGTTCTTAACTTTTATCTTTCCACAAAAAAGAGCAGCTTTGTTCTGGGAAGGGACTTTCATCATGTCCCATGCGTGATTATTATTATTTTTTTCTGAAGGAAGGGTGTGTGAGTGTGTGAGTGTTTTGCTTTCAAAGCCGCATTTGTACAGGTGTACCGCCGCGACTGCGTCACGCGTGTTCTTGTCGTCTTTGAAGCGCTTGTGCCATTTACAGTAATGGAGGGCGGAGGGAGAAGACTCAGCTGGGAAGCGTTTCCCCTCCTCCTCCTCCTCCTTCTCCCTTGCCTCTGCACGCATACATTCGTATGCTTCAGCCTGGCTTTGAGCAGTGTGCTTTCATATGGCGGTGTAGACCAGGGAATGCTGGATGTTTTAAAGCGCTCGCTTCATTAGCAGGATTATGTACGCGCTGAGCACACACCCTGAATCCAAAGTGACGTGCACGGTTTTCATATCAAAATATCATCCCCTATCCATTTTACATAGCTTAATATTTTCAGGTTTTCAAAATACTTTGTTTGACGATGTAACGGCAGTGCCCCACCTTGGATTTGAACAAGCAACCTCCGAGTTGCATGAGCAGCTTTTTGGCCTGTTTCCTAACCCCACCTCTGTCTCTTCCTCCCTCCGTCTCCCCTCCCTCCAGGTCAGTAATGGATATCCACAGCGCCAGCACAGTGGTGCTGCACACTCTCACTCAGGCCAGCAGCCAGGACACGGCCGTGTTGAAGCCGGCTGAGGAGCAGCTCAGGCAGTGGGAGACGCAGCCCGGCTTCTATTCCGTACTGCTGGTGGGGACTGTAGCGCTCTGTACTACTCCGCACCGCGCTTACTCTGTACCGCTCTGTACCACTCAGTATCACTCCCTAACTCTCCATACCGCTCTGTACCACTCAGTATCACTCCCTAACTCTCCATACCGCTCTGTACCACTCAGTATCACTCAGTATCACTCCCTAACTCTCCATACCGCTATGTACCACTCTGTATCACTCCCTAACTCTCCATACCACTCTGTACCACTCTGTATCACTCCCTAACTCTCCATACCGCTCTGTACCACTCTGTATCACTCCCTAACTCTCCATACCGCTCTGTACCACTCAGTATCACTCCCTAACTCGCCATACCACTCTGTACCGATCTGTATCACTCCCTAACTCTCCATACCACTGTGTGCCACTCTGTATCACTCTCCATATGCACTCCCTACCATTCTCTATCTCTCCCTACCTCTAAATACCACTCCGCACCATTCTCTATCTCTCTCTACCTTTAAATACCACTCCATACCACTCCATACCATTCTCTTTCTCTCCCTACCTCTAAATACCACTCCGCACCATTCTCTATCTCTCCCTACCTTTAAATACCACTCCATACCATTCTCGTTCTCTCCCTACCTCTAAATACCACTCCATACCATTCTCTATCACTCCCTACCTCTAAATACCACTCCGCACCGCTCTCTTTCTCTCCCTACCTCTAAATACCACTTTCTACCACTCCCTACCTCTACGTACCACTCCATAACACTCCCTACCACTGTCCAGCACTCCCCACCTCTCCACATCACTCTTTAGCACTCCGTACTGCTCTGTACCACTCCATAGCCCATAATCCTCCCGGCTCCACACCGTTGCTTTAGCCTCCCGACTGCTCCCGTTCCTACCTGCGGAACGACCTGCTCGTAAGTTGCCTCTCATGGCCTGTTGGGCTCCCGACGTGAGTGTCCTTTGATCGAGGGTACAAGACAACAGCCGTCCGGAGGAGGAGAGGCTGTTGGCCGCCAGCCTGTTTTTAGAGCCATCTGGTTGCTGCAGTCCTGCTAACTGCAAGCAAAGTGTTTTTCCCCCCTTGTGCCCTTTTTCAGATATTCCCAGAGAGAGTAATGAATTCACATTTAGATTAAATGTTTGTGTTTTTCGGCCGCGCTGGGATATTTGGCAGTGTTTTAGAATCGGCGGAGACAAACCGGGGCACCTCCGAAAGAGACGCTAAACTGCCTGCTACGTGACCTGCTTTTACTCCACCTGCGCAGGGAGGATGTCCCGGGCCTGTCCTGGACTGAGTCCAGTCCGGCCATTAGCGTAATGAACACGCTTTCCAAATGCCCACCACCGATTGTCCGTCGTTTAGTTTATCAAAATCAAAAACGTGGAAGAGCGTTCCAAGGAGGAGATATTTATGTCCTGCTGTGAACGGCTCTTATTTAACGAAATGGGACGTTATCGTCGTAGCGTAGTGCAGTATATGTTCGCTCTTAACAGGAGTTGTGGTTCCTGATCGTTTACCCCAAATTGCGCAGTAATGCCTGGTCCAGATGGCTTTTGTTGTTGTCCATGTTTTTGGGCTGAATTATTCATCAAGTTGAATCACTTTCAGTCGCGGCTGAATGGATGAGTTAGGTAGGAGTGTGTGCGACAGGGCATTTCACAACTAAAAATGTGCTTCTATTTAGAATCTAATTCTGTTTACTATAACAAACTTGGCAAATGTATGCTTGATTTTATGACATAAGGTAGTAAACATAAGGAAACTAAAGTTTATAATTTAATTCTAATTGATACAACAAACCTCACCAAAGGTGTGAAGTGTTGGCACAGTTACAGGCCCGAGTCAGCACTGCACCCCATCTTTCCCCAGTCCCCTGATGGTGCTTGTGGCACAATCATTGCCACACTTTGACCGCACTCTCTGTGCCTGCACTCGGCAAGCTGGGACAGAGCCCATAATAGCCTTCGCCATTTTCTCAATTTTTGTCAGGAGGGCACATTGGCTCGAGCTTTCTCACACTTTAACCCCCCCCACACCCACACACACACACACACACACACACACACACTAGTTGATAGTCTGAATGGGGGTGTAGCTGGTTTGTAGTTGATACTATAGTATGATTGGGGTTGAGCTGGTTTACAGTTGATGGTGTGAATGGGGGTACAGCCGGTTTATAGCTGAGAGTCTGAATGGGGGTGCAGCTGGTTTATAGCTGAGAGTCTGAATGGGGGTGTAGCTGGTTTATAGCTGAGAGTCTGAATGAGGGTGTAGCTGGTTTATAGCTGAGAGTCTGAATGGGGGTGTAGCTGGGTTATAGCTGAGAGTCTGAATGGGGGTGTAGCTGGTTTATAGCCAAGAGTCTGAATGAGGGTGTAGCTGGTTTATAGCTGAGAGTCTGAATGGGGGTGTAGCTGGTTTATAGCTGAGAGTCTGAATGGGGGTGTAGCTGGGTTATGGCTGAAGGTCTGAATGGGGGTGTAGCTGGTTTATAGCCAAGAGTCTGAATGAGGGTGTAGCTGGTTTATAGCTGAGAGTCTGAATGGGGGTGTAGCTGAGAGTCGGAATGAGGGTGTAGCTAAGAGTCTGAATGAGGGTGGAGCTGGTTTATTGCTGAGAGTCTGAATGGGGGTGTAGCTGAGAGTCTGAATGAGGGTGTAGCTAAGAGTCTGAATGAGGCTGTAGCTGGTTTATAGCTGAGAGTCTGAATGAGGGTGTAGCTGAGTCTGAATGAGGGTGTAGCTGAGAGTCTGAATGAGGGTGTAGCTAAGAGTGAATGAGGGTGTAGCTGGTTTATTGCTGAGAGTCTGAATGGGGGTGTAGCTAAGAGTCTGAATGAGGGTGTTGCTGAGAGTCTGAATGAGGGTGTAGCAGAGTCTGAATGAGGGTGTAGCTGAGAGTGAATGGGGGTGTAGCTGAGAGTCTGAATGGGGGTGTAGCTGAGAGTCTGAATGAGGGTGTCGCTGAGAGTCTGAATGAGGGTGTAGCTGAGAGTCTGAATGAGGGTGTAGCTGAGAGTCTGAATGGGGGTGTAGCTGAGAGTCTAAATGAGGGTGTAGCTGAGAGTCTGAATGAGGGGGTAGCTGGTTTATAGCTGAGAGTCTGAATGAGGGTGTAGCTGAGAGTCTGAATGGGGGTGTAGCTGAGAGTGTGAATGAGGGTGTAGCTGAGAGTCTGAATGAGGGAGTCTGAATGAGTGTGTAGCTGAGAGTCTGAATGGGGGTGTAGCTGAGAGTCTGAATGAGGGTGTAGCTGAGAGTCTGAATGAGGGTGTAGCTGGTTTATAGCTGAGAGTCTGAATGAGGGTGTTGCTGAGAGTCTGAATGAGGGTGTAGCTGAGAGTCTGAATTGGGGTGTAGCTGAGAGTCTGAATGGGGCTGTAGCTGAGAGTCTGAATGAGGGTGTCGCTGAGAGTCTGAATGAGGGTGTAGCTGGTTTATAGCTGAGAGTCTGAATGAGGGTGTAGCTAAAAGTCTGAATGAGGGTGTAGCTGAGAGTCTGAATGGGGGTGTAGCTGAGAGTCTGAATGAGGGTGTAGCTGAGAGTCTGAATGAGGGAGTTTGAATGAGGTTGTAGCTGAGAGTCTGAATGAGGGTGTAGCTGAGAGTCTGAATGAGGGTGTAGCTGGTTTATAGCTGAGAGTCTGAATGAGGGTGTAGCTGAGAGCCTGAATGAGGGTGTAGCTGAGAGCCTGAATGGGGGTGTAGCTGAGAGTCTGAATGAGGGTGTAGCTGAGAGTCTGAATGAGGGAGTCTGAATGAGGGTGTAGCTGAGAGTCTGAATGGGGGTGTAGCTGAGAGTCTGAATGAGGGTGTAGCTGGTTTATAGCTGAGAGTCTGAATGAGGGTGTAGCTGAGAGTCTGAATGAGGGTGTATCTGGTTTATAGCTGAGAGTCTGAATGGGGGTGTAGATGTGAGTCTGAATGAGGGTGTAGCTGAGAGTCTGAATGAGGGTGTAGCTGAGAGTCTGAATGAGGGTGTAGCTGAGAGTCTGAATGGGGGTGTAGGTGAGTGTCTGAATGGGGGTGTAGCTGAGAGTCTGAATGAGGGTGTCGCTGAGAGTCTGAATGAGGGTGTCGCTGAGAGTCTGAATGAGGGTGTCGCTGAGAGTCTGAATGAGGGTGTAGCTGAGAGTCTGAATGAGGGTGTAGCTGGTTTATAGCTGAAAGTCTGAATGGGGGTGTAGCTGAGAGTCTGAATGAGGGTGTAGCTGAGAGTCTGAATGAGGGTGTAGGTGAGAGTCTGAATGAGGGTGTAGCTGAGAGTCTGAATGAGGGTGTAGCTGGTTTATAGCTGAAAGTCTGAATGGGGGTGTAGCTGAGAGTCTGAATGAGGGTGTAGCTGGTTTATAGCTGAAAGTCTGAATGGGGGTGTAGCTGAGAGTCGGAATGGGGGTGTAGCTGAGAGTCTGAATGGGGGTGTAGCTGAGGGTGTAGCTGAGAGTCTGAATGGGGGTGTATCTGAGCTGTATGTGATGTATGTATGTCTGTTCATTAGTGTTTACATTTTACCATAATACAGATTTTTTAAAGTTTATTCTGGTCTTCTTTGTGCCCCAGAGCATCTTTAATAACCACATGCTGGATGTAAACGTGCGCTGGCTCGCTGTGCTGTACTTCAAAAACGGGATCGACCGCTACTGGAGACGTGTGGCACCACAGTGAGTCTGTCCTCCCCACTCTCTCTCCGCCAACCCTCTCTCATTTTCTTTCTCTCACCTCCAACCCTTTCTCATTTTCTCTCTCTCTTTCTCTCTCTCGCCCCAGCTCTCATTTTCTCTCTCCCTCCTCCACCCCTCTCTCATTGTCTCTCTCTCACCTCCAACCCTCTCTCATTTCCTCTTTCTCTTTCTCTCTCTCACCCCAGCTCTCATTTTCTCTCTTTCTCTCTCTGTCTCCCCCATCTCTCTCATTTTCTCCCTCTCAATTCAGCTTGGGTTTTTAGACTAGACAAAATCAATATTTGTATTTCCAAAGCATAACACAATATGTAATGCATAATGACACATGTAATTTTGATTATAATAAGGAAACAAAAGGGCCCATCTATCTCCATAGATGCAGTCCTGCAGACTGTATGTACAACCATAGGCATATGTGTGCATACTAGAGCTTAGATCGGGCCCAGAAAAACAAGCCCGACCCTACCAGAGCCGTGCATGTTCTGTCTGAGCCTGGCACCGGCCCGTCCCATTTGCTGCATTTATGGGCCTGAGCCCGGTTTAAACCTGACATTTTCTTCGTAAGTTGTCTGTTTATAAGTAAACTAATTCCGAGTTGTTTGAATGACAAAAATATGTTCTGAATTACGTGCGGGATCTTACTGAATAGCCTACTTCCTCTCGCGAAGGACTCGCAAAGCGAGTGTGGTGCCGTAGGCAGCGAAAACCCGACACACATACATTTCAAATCGTAACCATTGATTGACTGGTGATAAAAACATAATTGACACAAGGAATTAACAATCGGACTTTGCGGATTACAGAGAAATTTGAATGACAGAAATCTGTTCAGAATTACGCACGGGATCTTAATGAATAACGCAACACAGAAGCGAAACTGTATTTATTAGGATCCCAAAAAACAAGGATTACACTGCAATACAATAAAAAAAGAACAATGATCTAATTAATAACATACATAATTAACAATAATTAACTTTGGATAGCCTTAGCCTAATATAATTGAGCGAGGCACAAGGGCAAGGCCTTATAATATAAATTAAATTGTAATCAAAACAAATAAATGAAGTAGTGAAAACGCTCAGGTTGCTATAAACAAGGCTATGAGGCTATACACATTTATTTGCACTTAGGCTATAATATAAAATAAATTAAATTGTAATCAAAACAAATAAATTAAGCCAGCTCGTGGACGTGTGTGAAACAAATGAACTGACGTGTGGGGGTGGAAGCTGGGAGGGGAGGAGACGCGCGTCGCCCGCACATGTTGCAATATATTATAACATTGTAACTTTGTTGTAACCTTATTATGTATCGATCACAGTGATTGATACATAAGGTTTAAGGTTACAATGTTATAATACATATAACATTCTGATTATCACACCAAATATCTTACTCCCCACCCCAATTATAAAAATAAAAAAAAAATAAAAAAAAAGACGTTATACAGTTAAGCCGGAAAGTCTGCACACCCCTTTCACCTTCTCCACGTTTTATTACGTTACAGACATATTCTACAATAGATTGAGTTCATTTTTTGTCTCAAAATTCTACACAAAGGGAAAACAGGTTTTTAGACATTTGTGCTAATTTATTAAAAATCTAAATGTAAAATATCATATGTACACAAGTGTGCACACCCAAAAGTGAGCTGAGGTGCATTTTGTTTCCACTGATACTGCTTGAGATGTTTCTACAACTTAATTGGAGTCCACCTGTGATAAATTCAATTGATTGGACATGATTGGGGATTGCCAACACCTGCCTATATAAGGTCCCACAGTTGACAGTGCATGTCAGAGCAAACTCCAAGCCATGGGGTCAAAGGAATTATCTGAATTATCTTGTGTCAAGGCATAGATCTGGAGAAGGGTAGGGAAAAATCTCTGCAGCTTTACAGGTCCCAAAGAGCACAGTGGCCACCATCATTCGTAAATGGAAGAAGTTTGGAACCACCAAGAATCTGCCTAGACCTGGCCGCCCGGCCAAACTGAGCAATCGGGGAAGACGGGCCTTGGCCAGGGAGGTGAGCTGGAACCCGAGGGTCACTCTGACAGAGCTCCAGCGTATCCTTGTAGAGATGGGAGAACCTTTCAGAAGATCAACCATCCAGGCAGCACTCCACCAATCAGGCCTTTATGGTAGAGTGGTCAGATGGAAGCCCCTCCTTAGTAAAAGGCACATCACAGCCCGCTTGGAGTTTGCCAAAAGGCACCTAGAGGACTCTCAAACCATGAGAATCAAGATTCTCTGGTCTGATGAAACCAAAATTTATCTTTTTGGCCTGAATACCAAGCGTCACGTCTGGAGGAAACCAGGCACCGCTCATCACCTGGCTAATACCATCCCTACAGTGAAGCATGGCAGTGGCAGCATCATGATGTGGGGATGTTTTTCAGCAGCGGGAACGGGGCGACTAGTCCTGATAGAGGGAAAGATGAATGCAGCTAAGTACACCAAGATCCTTGAAGAAAACCTGCTCCAGAGCGCTCTGGACCTCAGACTGGGGCGAAGGTTTACCTTCCAACATGACAACGACCCGAAGCACACAGCCAAGAGAACAAAGGAGTGGCTTCGGAGAAAGTCTGTGCATGTCCTTGAGTGGCCCAGCCAGAGCCCAGACCTGAATCCAATTGAACATCTGTGGAAACAGCTGAAAATGGCTGTGTACCGACGCTCCCCATCCAACGGAGCTTGCAAGGATATGCCAAGAGGAATGGGCAAAAATGTCCAGAAACAAGTGTGCCAAGCTCGTAGCTTCTTTCCCAAGACGCCTTGAAGCTGTAATCGCTGCCAAAGGTGCAGCAACCAAGTATTAGGCTAAGGGTGTGTACAGATATGTAACCCCTAAATAAAAAAAACTAAAATTTTCACTTTGTCATTATTGGCTATTGTGTGTAGATGTTTGAGGCAAAAAATGAACTCAATCTATTGTAGTATAAGTCTGTAACATAATAAAACGTGGAGAAGGTGAAAGGGGTGTGCAGACTTTCCGGCTTGACTGCATCTCTGACCTCGAGACCCGGCCCCCGGGTTCAGGCAGAGAATCAAACCTCTAGTACATACAACACGTAGTTAAAAAATAATGTGTGTGTATATATATATATATATAAACGTATATGTGTCTCTATATGCTTGGTGCATTTACATCTGTGTGCACCCATTGTCATCTCCCGTGAAGCAGAGGATCTTGGGTTGTCTGTACTGAAGGCCAGCACATTGTTTTACGTGCCATTGCTCAAGGCTCTGACGTTTAGAATGAAAACCCTTTTAGGAGTTTCAGTACCTGTGTGGATTTAGTCACAAACCGTATTAGAGAATTCCTCTTTGGGTGCTGTCAGTTGTGTTGTACCAAAGCAGGTGTTCAGCGAATGTGTGGGGAACGCCGATCTCTGTCAAACGTTTTTAAAAATAATTAACTCTGAATATTTTTACGGTAATGTTTGGCATATTGTCGTTGTCAGGTCACACATTCCTTTTAGTTGAGCCAAAGACAATTTTTATAAATGGGTGTTATATTCGCCATCCTTGTGCAAATTATTTCAGTCACTGGCAGCTTTTTATTTTTTTCATTTGATGAGTTTCAGTGTCTTCCATTTGTTCTTATATTTTTCTGAAACCTTGTAAATCTCTCCATAAAAGTTTTTTTGGTTTGTTTTCATTCTCCGGGAATTAATTTCCAGTGATTTCTGTGAAATTTGCCTTCAGGTGGATGGATTAGGCCATATTGCATCATCCCAATATAGCATATAAAAATAAGTGTCAAATCAGAACACAGGAAATAGAGGAATTCAACATATGTAGACTAACCCAATTCACAAAAAGAACCAATAAGAATTTAAGAAGGTGGGTAAACAAGGGGGTGGGGGGGGGGTGACTAGAATAATAATTAGAAAGAACAAATGAATCAGGTGTGACGATGGAATGCATGAACACACCTGGGGTGCGTTTCACAAAAGCATCGTAAGGCTAAGACGTCGTAAAACCCTTCGTACGAAGCTTCTTGAACTTTGGGTGCGTTTCCCAAAAGCATCTTAACTTAAGACGCTCTTTGAAATGCTTGTAGATTAACGATTACTCCAGACCAGTCTTAGACTGTTAAGTGCGTTTTAGAAGCCCATAAATCACATATTTTATTAGATTTTTCGTTTTAGTGTTCATTTAATTTTACGGTTACCATAACCACTGATTGTTTTTTTATAGTGATGTTAGATGCAACAACATTTACGTTTATTTATTTATTGTTCATTTACTTATTTTTACATATTTGGAAATTACCCATACAAGCCATTCCTTAAATATGGAACACCGAGAGTGCCACAATAATAAATAAATAAATAAATAAAAGAATAAATAAATAAATGTGGAAATATAAAAATGAATAAATAAATTTGGAAATAAATAAATCTGGGAATGAATATAGAAATGTAAATGTATGTGCAATTAATTTAAGTTATTACATTTATTTTTTCAAATATATTCATTTATTTCCATATACAGTCAAGCCGGAAAGTCTCCCCACCCTTTCACCTTCTCCACGTTTTATTACGTTAGACTTATACTACAATAGATTGAGTTCATTTTTTGCCTCAAACATCTACACACAACACCCCATAATGACAATGTGAAAAAAGTTTTTTTGAGATTTTAGCAAATTTATTAAAAATAAAAAACTAAAATTTCTCATTTACATAAGTATTCATACCCTTTGCTTTAACGTATTTTTAAAGTATCATATTTCATATTTGGTCGCATATCCTTTACATGCTGTTACTTCCTGAAGTCTGTGACCATCAACATCAAAAAACTGTCGATATCTTATTTTCAGGTACTGTTACAAGCGATACTATAACCTCTCTGCATTTGAATGGATCTCTATGGAAATTGGGGGGTGAGACTAGATTCAGCTGTAAATTACACTGGTACAGTATGGAACACATGGCTGGCTAAATGGCTGTAAGTTATCAAGGGTCTGAGCTATCAAACGAGCCCCAAACCATCACTCTGTTGCCAGATATGGAGTAGATGTGGATGGATCACTTTAAGGGTTGTTTCTCCTGACTTTTTTCCCCATAGAGTTCTATAGGAAAATGAGTCCGGAGAAATAACCCTTGCAGTGATCCATCCACATCTACTCCATATCTGGCAACAGAGTGATGGTTTGGGACTCGTTTGATAGCTCTGACCCTTGATAACTTACAGCCATTTAGCCAGCCATGTGTTCCATACTGTACCAGTGTAATTTACAGCTGAATCTAGTCTCACCCCCCAATTTCCATAGAGATCCATTCAAATGCAGAGAGGTTATAGTATCGCTTGTAACAGTACCTGAAAATAAGATATCGACAGTTTTTTTGATGTTGATGGTCACAGACTTCAGGAAGTAACAGCATGTAAAGGATATGCGACCAAATATGAAATATGATACTTTAAAAATACGTTAAAGCAAAGGGTATGAATACTTATGTAAATGAGAAATTTTAGTTTTTTATTTTTAATAAATTTGCAAAAATCTCAAAAAAACTTTTTTCACATTGTCATTATGGGGTGTTGTGTGTAGAATTTTGAGGGAAAAAATGAATTTAATCAATTTTGGAATATGTCTGTAACGTAATAAAACGTGGAGAAGGTGAAAGGGGTGGGGAGACTTTCCGGCTTGACTGTATATTTCCCAATTTATTTCCATATATATTTATCGATTGTCATTTCCCAACGAGCACAATCTGTCAATCAACTTGCTTTGCTCCACCCACTAAGTTCGCCTAGTTCACACCAAGCGGCCAAGACTGGGCTTTCGTTTTGAAGCTCAGTTCCTGGTTGGGCTGGGAGAGGCCATTGTGCCGTTGCTCACTAGCGCCACTGCGGTTGGCTCCAGTATAGGTCTTTCCCCATGTAAGTCAATGGCAGCAATGTGGTCAAAATACTCAGTCAATAAATTTTTTACACAAAAAAATGTAATTGCAATAGGTGCCTTTCTTTCATCTAATGCCTGTGCATGTGCTGATTTTTTAAAATATTGTGTCGTTTGGACAGGGTATTAACATTTGTTCAGGACCAATCAGAGGGACAAGTTGAGTCTTGGAAGCACTGGCATAGATTGGTTCTATATGGTTCTCACTGCCCTCACTCGGAGAGGCGGGACCTATTTTTATACAGTCTATGCAGCTTGGAACAGGGAGACACGCTGTATTTTTGAGTGGAAGTCGATGGAGAACATTCCTTAGTAGCCTACCGTGAACAAGCTGTTGTTTTGTGGACGCAGTTCGTAGCATAATAAATTGAGTGCCTTACCCGCTCATCTTCAACATGTTTGTCATCACATATTAATTTTGGTTGGAGCGAGCTATGATGTGTCTACTACGAAAAAAATACTGTTTCGTAAGATGAGACGGAAGGGGATGTTGCAGCTACACTACAGGCCCAGTGTCTTGGAGCAAGCAGTCAAACTATGGGTTAAGTATCTCAAATCAGTTGCTCCATACCTGTATAACCTTATCAATTTAGATATTAATTTAGCTATTCCAACCGCTCCTGTAGCCTACGCAATAGCCCCCCTGTTATGTACTCCCCATGTACTCCCCTGTCATGAACGTTACCATTGCTTCGCAATGCTGGGTTAGCTAGCTGGCAAGCTAACGATATCTCACGGTAAGTCGTTTTAACATTTAGCTAGCAAGCTAACGATAGCTTATGGCAAGCCATTTTAATTTAAGAGTTATCCTTGCTGTCAAGTAATCCTTGCTGGCTGGCCATATAAGTTCGCTAGCTATCGTGATTGCCTAGCTAACGTTACTAACGTTAGCCAGCTGCTCTAGCTAGAAATATAACCGGACATTTCTACACCTGGATCATTTTAGGTGCCAAAAATGACGAAAATTTGCGGGGAATAGAGCCAACGTGTTAGCAGTATGTTTGTACTGACTCAATACGGGGATGTTTAAAATAAAACCAATAATTTATCGGAAAAGAATACGGAGTCTGCGTTTGTAAATGTTTGCAATGTTTGTGATTAGGTTACAGGATGCAGATGAAAGTTAATGCCAGCTACGATGTAGCTACTGTGCTTTTAGCTAGCGTGTGAACCCACTAACCTTAATCCCCACTTTATCTGGAAGAGTTTTCAGAATGGGGTTTCATGCTGCGGCAAACCGTGACAGACTGCTCTGCCACAGTCGAGTTAATTAGCGGTTAGCAATGGTGGTGATGCATTGCGTCTAGCTTGGTTACCGAGCTCAGCTGGTATGCTATCTAGCTAATCAAATTAGCTGATGTTAGCTGAATATAAATTGAAGATAACTGAATGAACGTTAATTATGTGACGAATACCACACATTCAATGCGAATAAATGACACAGTAAAATCAAGGATGAAAATTAAATGTTATATTATAAAACATTAGCAACTTAAGGAAGTTTACCGCAAGTTTATTTTGCAAAATGGTGGGTTTGGTCAGGTCGTGGGCTTTATATAGTTCTGTGGGCTTTATAGTTCTGTGGCTTCTCCACTCCGAACTGTCAATCATACTGTGCCCGGGCCATATCCGGTTGATCCTGCTCCAAGCCAAGGTCACTTCGGCTCCACGGAGCAGGCGCAGTTTGTACAAACGGCCGGCGAAAAAGACTTCCGAGCTTCAATTCAGTTTTTACGACGCCGTGGAAAGGCAATGGATGACGTCACAGTGGCTTTGTCCATATTTTTATACAGTCCATGGTTCACACCCTTCTAACTGTATGTGTTCAGTGTTGCCAGATTGGGCGTATTCCAGCCCAATTGGGGTATTTATTTTTATGTTATTGTGCGGGGGAAAATTACTTTTTGCAGCTTGCATTAATTTGGTTATATTTGGCGTTTTTTTCATCTTCTTTCAGCTAATTATTCGCATTAACTCTGGTGTAGTTTGTCCCTCCTCTCTCTGCCTATTCCTCGGTTGTCATTGAAACCAGTTAATAGTCGCTGCTTTTGTTTGATATGCAGAGGCTTGCCAGTGGGTTAGAAAGACAATCGTGAAAATCAGAAAGAACGCTGACTTTCAGTTGCTCGTGGAAAAGTAGGGTAGTGTGTTCATGCTTTAACGGGGAGACGGGAGACGTGGCTGATCTGTAAACTTTACTGCTGTGTAGACCACCGTGTCTTATCTTTGAACGCACGTTGACTGCCGTGTCTTCGTTTAAGCTATTTTCCTAATGAAAGTTTCGTGCTTACGCAAAATCGGGGAAAGCAAGCTTGCACACACAAAAAAGCAAGTTGAGCAACATAGAAACATAGGCTGCTAATTTCTCGCCCAATACTTCTATGTTGCTCAACTTGCTTTTTGTGTGTGCAAGCTTGCTTTCCCCGATTTTGCGTAAGCACGAAATGTTTGATTAGGAAAATAGAAATAGCTCATAACTTAAAAGCCTGTGTATGCGCGTTCGCAAATCATATTCATAAAAATTTCAGAGTCTATCTATTGGCTACCGTTCTGATAGTAGGCTACCTCCACCTCCAGTCCAATCTCCCTCCTCCCTTCCCTTCATAACTTAATGTAGCCTATTTTATCCAAATTGGGCTATTTTTATTAAGATTCGGCATGTTTATAGTTTTAAAATCTGGCAACACTGTGTTCAGAGGATAGGCTGTAGAGAAATGCTTCAGAGCTGCACAGACAGCGTTTCTCAATGTGAGTAAATACATTCATGGAGACAATTCCTCACATATTGAGAGAAACGACGGATAGAGAAAGCTAACTAGCTAGCACAATCTGTCAACTTGCTTTGGTCCACCCACTAATTTGGTCCACACACTAGCGTTTCTTATGAGCAAGTAGAGAAGTCAATTTCTCAAATATTGAAAGAAAAGGCGGGCGGATAGCTTGTATATTGCCGTGAGCAGTATAGCGATCTTGTGTCCGAGAAAGCTAGCGACATGACCATGTTCAATGTAGCCTACAACGTTCGCTGGCATCCGATGCAAATCTAAATCTAAAACAGATACCTTTCTCTATCCGTCGTTTCTCTAAATATGTGAGGAATTTCAATGAATGTATTTGCTCACATTGAGGAACGCTGTCTGCAGCTCGGAAACACTTTTCTACAGTCTAGTCTCAATGTTGGAAGGGTGGCAGGGTTGCCAGGTCCTGCTGAAATTTCCAGCCAAAAATCAGCTCAAAACCTGCCCCAAATGTCCTAAAACTAGCCCAAATATAATGATGTTCCATTTAGGTGTTTTAAAGGCATACTTCAGTTTGGCTAGCTGTAACCAAAGCCAGGCTGTAACCTATACTAGCTGTAGCCATTCGTTTCCATTAGCATTGCTACAAAATGCAAACAAGCTTACAGTGGACGTTTCTCAAGAACCTTGGGAAGTACGATATCAAACCCCAAATATAAAAAAAGAAGTATTAATTTAATAGAGATCATATTTGAACATTCTTTCTTTATTTTCCCTCCTTTTTTGTTTGCTTTAACAGCAAAATGTATTTAGTATGCCTATTTTTAAATGTTTCGAATGTTGTTACATTTACAGTTGTTTCTTTATTCATAAAGAAACTATGCTCACAACAACAAGAAAAAGGTTAATTCAGTATGTACTTTAGAATTTATTTTATTACTTTGGACCCCCAGTAGCTGAAACTGCACACCTAGCTTTTCTCATCTTCCAGTGTCCTCACTCCTCACCTCAAAATCTCCCTCTGCTCCCTCTTCCTATGAACTTTTTCTTCCTTCACTCTGTTACACAACTCTATTCCTTCTTTCCTTCTCTCCGTTCACAACCGTAATCTCTGTCTAATAATGCAGTTAAATAACGTTAGAGTGCGTGATTAAACAATTCAATATTCACTCTCATATTTCTGACTGTTTCCCAGAGCAGAGCAGTGGGAGCCGGGACCCGCCCCACCCCCTCTCCCCGCCTCCCAATTTTGAAGTGAACGTAGTACGTAACGTGGCTATCAACGCTTTAAATGACGTGAATTCAAACCGTACCACCCACTTGCTCTCTCTCTCTCTCTCTACTGCAGCCCAACACTTTACGTGCCTATCTCTGTTCTCTGCCCTGAGAGGTTTCCAGATATTCAACATCATGTTCAACACACATTCATAAAACGCTCAAATAAAAAAATTTCTGTCACTTTTGGCGACCGCGGTCAATGTTGAAAGTAGCCCCAAAAAACGCACACCGCGACTAAATAATTTTTACCCGCGACTGCATTTTCAAACTAGCCCAATTTGGCGGGAAACCGCGAACCTGGCAACTCTGAAGGGTGGGAACGTGGCAAACTTAGTGGGTGGAGCAAAGCAAGTTGATTGACAGATTGTGCTAGTTGGGAAATGACAATCGGGATATGACGATGACAATCGGTAAATATGTATGGGAATAAATAAGTAAATAGGGAAATAAATTGGGAAATATATATGGAAATAAATAAATGAATATATTTGAAAATAAATAAATGTAATAACTTAAATGAATTGCACATACATTTACATTTCTATATTCATTCCCAGATTTATTTATTTATTTCCAAATTATTTTATTTATTCATTTTTATTTCCACATTTATTTATTCTTTTATTTATTTACACTTTTATTTATTTATTTATTATTGTGGCACTCTCGGTGTTCCATACTTAAATAGCCCTATAAATAAATAAGTTTGAGACAAGTCAGTGGGAAAAACTTTGACGTGCCTAACCTGCCATGTATTGGGCAATACAGTGGGGTTCGCGTCTCCCAATCTATCACCCCTCCTCCCGTATCAGCAGCACCACAGACAGAAGTACGGAGATGTAAAATCCAGGGTCAAAAAGGAAAAGTCCTGCTATGTGTTTCTTCCATCCATGAACTCAGCCAGCTGATTTCACTAATTAGTTCCACCTCCTGGCTGAATAATTGTGCAAATTAGCAAATCCAGGTGATTAGAACTAAATACTGGGGAGGACTTTTTACTTTCTGAACCCAGATTTTACACTTCTGGTTAAGTAGCACTGAAGAGGTGACTGCGCGTTCACGCTTTAAGAACTGTTTTGGGAAACGCGTGTTACAAATTAAAGATCCATTGTAGAATCGCTCGTTGAAATCGTACTTAACCCTAAGATTGATCGTTATCGGGAAACGCACCCCAGGATGACGATGGTCTGGAAATAATGCGACTGAAGACGTGTGGAATGCATGGATGAAATGGTAAACAAAGATGGCTGCAAATTAAAATCCGAGTGTATGCATGACTCATTTAGTTTGCACACCGATGTATGTTTCATAAATGTGAAGTATCATCAGGTAGACTTTGGCCGTGTGTGATCAGTGTGTGTGATCAGTGTGTGTGATCAGTGTCATCTTGTAGGGCAGTAAGACCTTCAGTGGTCCTGTTTTCATTTGGTAATGAGGACCGTTTATTTTTAGATTTTTAGCGTCGAGCCTGGGATGTTCAGTGTGCAGAAACAGTATGACAGACTTGGTGGGGGGGGAAAAGCAGTTTTTGTGTTCACTTTTAAAACCACTTTTTGAATTCTGCTTTCCAAAAGCTATCAGAGAGCTGCTGGAATGAGTCATTTTGGCTCTGATAATGGCGGGAAACGAGGCACTTACTGCGCAGCAACGCTCTTACAGAAACGACAGACTGCCGTACCTCTATTTAATTTCTTTTGGAAAGTGGAATTAGGGAGACTGCAATCTGCCAGATTGTTCTGGGCAAAAATAATCATTTTATTGCCTCTCCCTTGAATATGGGATGAGGACCTTTATTGGTATCGGAGGCAGTGTTGCTGTCTGTCCGTCTGGCTGTTTGCTCTGTTCCGTCTGTCCCACTCGGGTGATGTCACTGCTGGTGCAGTGCGCAGGAAGAACGCTCGGAGGCACGGATATTCCGGAGAGTAATAAGATGATCCACTCTCTCGTTCTTCCCATTTTTATTCTGTCATTACAGGCGGTTCTGGTTAATAATGGGAGTTTCTCGCAATTCGAACGTCCGTTGGAACTGTATTGTGGGAAATTTTCATCTTTCCTCGTGAGCGGAAGGGAGGCCAACCTTTCAGTAAGAATACAGTCAACCATCTGGTTAATCCACAGTTACATCTGTGGTAGTGCGGAGGGAGTTGAGCGTGTGCTCAGGGGTATCGGGTCAGAGGTCAGACTGTCGTTGAGGCTTCCCCAACTTAACACCACTTAATAGGTGAAGACCTGCCAATCAGGACTGAAAGAGAGGACAGAATTCCCTGAACACTTGAATCATTAGTATGAGTTAATAATGCACAATTAAGCAAAGAACACATTGCGTGCTTGACAACCCACCAAGCCAATAAGAGTTAGTTATTTAATAAACGCTTGCAGTGAGTGGGTGGAATCGTGGAGGTTCCAACACCTGATGGCTCCTGTATGAGGCACCGTTCTGGACAAAAGTCATTTTGAAAACCGACTTGGATCCATTGTCCATTGGATCGCTCTCGCAGGGGTTACAATCCCTCTCGCGTTTTTCAACTACTTTTGTCCATAACGGCACCTCATACTCCTGTACATGGATGAGCTGGTGAGCTCTCAACCGTGAAGGCGTGGCATTCGATAGCGAATAGGGGAACTGGTAGTGACAGCGGTGTGTTGCCATGCCCACCGAACGGTCGTGATGCATGGGGATCTAACCACGGGGATGTTTTCTGTCCGCAGTGCGCTCTCTGATGAAGAGAAGACGTCTCTGCGTGCTGGTCTCATCACCAACTTCAATGAACCCGTCAACCAGGTCAGTACCCAGATGCTACACCGCACCCTGGGGGCCCCTGATGCCATTACCAGCCATTATTCCAGAGATCAGTTAAACTGCCGCATGTTGAAGGGGCATATCTGAGCTCCATAATGTACGCCACTGTCCGTTTGGAACTGCTTGGTAACTGCTGACCTTCCTCAGGGTAATCAAAGCTGTCCCTCAAAAACTGTCCTCATTTAACTGTACAGCTGAATTTACCATAAAATATAGTGCATGAATTTCACACGTGTATACATTGCGCACACCCCGCTTTATTCAAGTGTGGGGGGCGGAGTTTGGAGAGTTGGCTTCTTGGGATGAATATGACGCAGCTGTAGCTGTGTGTGCGTGCGAGTGTGTGAGTAACTATGTGAATGAGTGAGAGAGCATGAGTGTATGTGCGTTGTGTACGTGTGCGGGTCTGTGACGTTCCTCCGCCTGTCTCTGCAGATCGCCACGCAGATCGCGGTGCTGATAGCGAAGGTGGCGCGGTTGGATTGCCCGCGCCAGTGGCCTGAGCTCATTCCCATCCTGCTGGAGTCTGTGAAGGTGCAGGACGGTCTGCAGCAGCATCGCGCCCTCCTCACCTTCTACCATGTCACCAAGACCCTGTCCTCCAAGCGCCTGGCTGCCGACCGCAAGCTCTTCCAGGACGTGAGTACAGCCAATCACAGCGTCACAGTGTCGGGTGGTCATAGGTCAGACTGCCGCTGAGGCTTCCCAAACTACTTTATAGGTGGACCTGTTGAGTAAATGCGTGCCAATCATGACTGGGTTCCCAGAACACGTGGAGTCTCATGGGGTTGTGCAACAGGGGGGCGGGGTCATAAGATGTCTGGCCACTACTGGGAGGGGCCTAATAAAAGAGACATTAGGGGGGCTGGGACTTATGGGGCTGGACTACTGGGGCAGGGGCCATTTGGGGAGATGCCAGAGGGGGGCAGGGTCTAATTGAGGTGTGCTTGGAGCTGTGGTTGGGAAAAAAAAAGGCTGGTTTAATAATTTCACTATTTCAAAGGTCATTTTAATCGTATTCTGAAAGTAAGAGAACTCATTTGCCTACTGCCGTTTTCCTGTTTCCAAATAAAAAATAAAAAATAAAACACGCTCTTGTCCAAGGTTACTTGCATAACCATATGTGTGCAACGTTCCCCATGGAGACGGCTGAATATTTTCCACATTTGAGTTGAGACTGATCACCGAGCTCAAGGGCGACGTTGTGATGGACACCGGACTCTATCATAGCACACTGTTAATCATCTTTTGGCCCAGCAGTCTGCTGAAGGCCTTATATAATGAGGTGCTATGGGTATGGGGAAAGGGCACAGAACTGGCAAAATCCTCCCCTGAGGTCACTCTCTCTCTATCCGAGAGAGACCCAACACGACACCAGACTTGCGTTTACCATTGAAGTACCTCTGCTGGCCGCTGGGTGGTGCTGTGTGGCTGTGTGCTTCGGAAGTGTGTATGCGTGTGCTTGCTCTTGTGTGTGTGTATGCGTGTGTGTATGTATGTGTGTGTGTCTGCGTGAGTGTTTCTCAGACAAACTGGGCCTTTGTGTGTGCTGGTTATCATCAAAAGACGAGGCTTTCCTGTGACACTGATTGACGTGAAGATATTCCCTGTAGTCTGCTCACTGAAAAAACAGTGCACTGTCTGTTTGAGAAGGCACTTTATATTATTACTCGTATTTCTTTATTTTTTTTAATGTTCACAACGCGCTTTTGGCCTAAACAGGGAACTGGTGTCTGGCCTGTATGTTTTAAAAAGGATTGAAATCATTAAAATGTTATAAGCGTTACAGTTTAAAATTGTTTTTTTAATCCTTCAAGAAGTGTGTGAGAAGAGTGTAGAGGTGCTTCAGAGAACGGCCAGTTCCTGTGGGATTCTCACAGCGGGGTTCCTTCAATCCCAAAATCCTTCAGAGTCCTCAAATTTAGTGGAAAAAAACCATCAAGGATCTGAGAAGTTAAGCATTTTTTAAATTTTAAATTTCCCAGACGTACTTTAAAGCACTTGAATCTTTTGGTGGTAGTCTTGAACAAGCTTCGTCTTGCCTGTTTTATATAAACAGCGCCCTTTAAAGTCATCCTGGGTCAGAATCCACATTCAGCTCAAAGCGGTTTTGAGGCTTAAATTGGTCTTGAAAGAGCCAATCCCGGCGCAGTGTTCGTTTTCAGAGGCGCTAACACAATTTTAATATTGATTTATTGGGCTCCGAGGTGTAGCTGAAAAGTTGCAGGAAATATGAACCTGATTTAACCGGGGGGGATGGCGTCTGAGGAATCTCTGCATTAAAAAGGCGGGAGAGCACAAAGTTCCACAGAATGGCTCTGACGGGCAGAGCCGAGCGCCTCGCTCCGCACTCCTCGCTCCGCACTCCTCGCTCCGCACTCTCTAAAGTTTGTCCAATTTGTTTCACTTATGCAAAGCAGTGTTGTGTGAATAAATGCAATGGAAGGCTTCACACAGACCGGGCCCTAATAAATTGGTGCTTCAAGTCTGAGTTGATACCAGTGCGTGTCTGGCAGGAGACTGGCTCTCTGTAAATGCCCAATCACATGCTCATTAAATTACGTTGATGTCTAAGGGGAGGAATCTGCGGCACAGTTGGTATGAGTTTAATAACGGGGCTGGGGGAGAGTACCTTTTTACTCAGAGTATCTTTTATTCTGATTAAGTTCATTTTACTCTGATAGACAACCTTTTACTCACATGAAGTACCTTTTACCTTTTTAGAGGACTCTTCTGTCAAGAGTTCAATTTAAACTTAAAATCGTGTTGTTTGTGTAGTAAATCAAAACATAAACTTGCTCCGGGGTAGTTCATTAATTTAATAAGGCGTTGCTAAGGTTAATAAGGTAGATCAGTTGTAGTCATGTGTTAATTAAATGGTCGTAACAATGCAATTGCATTAGCACATAACCACACCTTATAAATGTATATTCTAAACAGTTTTAGTAATATGCTGTCCTCGTGGCTGGTGAGAGGGGTTTATGGGAGGCGGAGTTCGACGTGAAAAAACAAGCTTGCTGTATTTTACATGGATTTCCTTTACATTTTCGTCAATCACATTAAATGGTTAGACTAGTTAGACTGCACAACACTAGTCACAGTGCATCATGCAGGTGTTGTTAAGGACATTTTATCACACTCCTTATCAATGTATATAGCAGTGCATTATGCTGGTGTTGTTAAGGACATTTTATGTTTGAACATAGCCTAGGCTGTATTTTGAGAAGAGGCGAGCTCGCAGAAATTTCTCTCATGAAATGGGTCGTAGGCTCGGAAGCTTTGGGAATCACTCGGCTCAGTGGTTCTCAAACTCAGCCCGGCGGACCTCTGTGTATGCTGGTTTTCGTTCCAACCACAATTGCAATCCCAGAATTTTAACAAGCTGTTCATTTTTGTTAATTGGACACTTTATGTTTAAGAGATTATTTACCCTCTTTAAGCCACATTGTGTCAGAAATAGCTATGTATGCCATGGAAAATAGAAGTCCCATATTCCCATTGTGCTTATTGTGCTATATTGCAAATGATTACATACAAAGAGGTCAAAGATTTATTTAACTGATCAAGTGAATCAATATGCTCCTAATTGGTGAAAATGGGGACACCTGGGCACTAAAACTAACCATTTGGTAGATAATGAACAATTCAGAGACAATGCTAATGACACCTAGCCAAACCTGCATTGTGTGAAGAAATTTAATGAAAATTTTTTATTTAATTTAATTAAAAATTATATGAACATTAATTGAGCAAGAGATTGGCAGTAGCAACAACCAACCGGCATATACAGGGAACCGCAGAACCGAGGTTGAGAACCACGGGCCTAGCTTGGTGACAGCAAAATTGTGTCTCCCACTGAGGGAGTGCTGGATGTGGCTGGGGCGGGCAGTGGCAGGGTTTTGAAACGGACCGCTGGGCGACCTCCCCCCCACCCCATCCCCAGCAACTCAGGAGCCCCGTAGAAAGCACTTTTGAACTTCCAACCTTTCCAAACTCTCCCGCTCTCTTCGTTTTGCACTTTTCAGAAGGTGTTGTTCTGAACTGATCGATACGCAATTAAAAAAATGTCCCACTGAAATTTCTGCGGTTGTTTTTTTGTGGAGGGATTATAAGGTTTGTCCTCATTTCGGGGATGGGTTCTATGGTGTTGTTTTTGGGTTGCCTGATTTTCTTTTCTTTTTTTTGGGGAGGGGGGGGGGGGGGGGGGGGGGGGGCGGTCAGCTTTGATCCAGTCACAGGAGATGATCCAGCTGGGCCAGGCTCTATCAGAATCGTGTGCTTTCAGCGTGCACTCAGACACGCGACAGACTGGGGGGTGGGTGGCAGGCAGGGGTTGAGTTGGTGCTGAGGCTCTTTGGGTGCTGAGGGTCTTTGTAGACATCTGGCGCTGTTGGCTCGGAGGGGCTGGCTGTAATCTCACTAAAATCTATCTCTGGTGTGACCTTGGAGCCCCCCCGTCCCCTCATCTGCAGGGTCTCGCTGTCCAACACCCCGCTGACAATTTCAACGGGTGAAATGCTTTTATAAACATATTTTCCCATGATCCATCTGCAGTAAAATTAGAAATCATAGCAACAAGGAATCATAACATTGCTTGTAGCTGCGAACAGGCCATTCAACCTGTCAGTGGTGTCTGTAATATACCTACAGTACATAAAACAGGGATGTACATTACCACACATTCATAACTCAACCACGGACTGACACTTTAACTTGCACAACAATTAACTTTTTCTTCACGCGTACGAGACTAAAATGGTTCATTTTTACAAGGCGAGGGGATCTTTTGTACAAGCGTTCAGGAGCCACGCGGGTTGTTTTTGTGACACCGTCGTCGGCGATGCGGAGAGAGGCGCCGGAGGACCGGCGTGTCGGCGGCGGAAATCACCAGCGCCTTATCGTCTGCATCTGCGCCCGGCTGAAGGGGAGCTTAATATCTGCTCATTATCCGCCGCCCCTACAATCTCTCATTCCGTCACACTGCACTCCTTTTCTCCTCCGGCTCCTCGTGACCTGTGACACCGCACGTCACGCCCAACGTCGAGTCGGCGACCCCCTTGGCACTTACCCGCTGTTCGTCTGTCTGTCTGTACGGCTGTGCCGTCTCAAAATTGGCCGCCGGTCCATGTGAGGTCGGCGCGGAGTCCCCGTGGATTTTAGGAACGTGCTCTCTTGCCTATGGTAAGGCCAGGTCAGCCCGTGCTAGCTCTGTGTGACTAGTACTGCCCTGGAGAACTGTGTGTGAAACTGTCGCTTAGAAGGTGTCCTGCAAGGATTGGCCAGATTCTTTGAATTTGAGTTGGCTGAAGAATTGAAGAACAAAATGCAAACACACACACACACACACACACACACACACACACACACACACAGACATACACATTTACACGCACACGTACACGTACACGCGCACATACACACACACACAGACATACATATTTACACGCACTCGCACATGCACACACACACACACACACACACACACACACACACACACACACAGAGACATGAACGCGTGCACGGACAAACACACTCATTGACTTCACTGTCTGTCTTTCTCACACACACAAATATCTGTGCCCGTGTACACTGAGGGATCAGTGTGTCAGTTTGCTGCGTGCTGTGGAACAGACACACCTGTGGGTGGGGAATAACAGCCAGGTTACTCCTGGGCTGCTCCACCAGGGGGCGATGAGGATCCACTTTGCTTGCTCACAGGTGGCAGCTAGTTCTCATTAATCATGATTATGACTTTAAACATGCATGAAATGTGAGGCCAAAAGGCAAATGCATATTAATGTCGTGTCATGTGACAGGTGTTCAATGCTCCTATAGTGGCATTGATCTGATACCGTCCCCTTGGAATCTTTAAAATGTCTTTCATACATCTTAAACATACATATTTGTGTGTGTGTGTGTGTGTGTGTGTGTTCGTATTTGTGTGTGTGCAAATGTGTGCATTTGTGTGCCTGTGTGTGTGCCTGTGCGTGTGTGTGCGCTTGTTTTTATGCGCGTGCGTGCGTTTGTGTGTCTGTGTGTGTCTGTGTGTGCATGTGTGTGTTTGTGGTCCAGGGTTCGCAAGGAGGCTTGGTAGGTGCTGAGATTGGCGTTTGTGGTTTAAAGGATATGATTTGACATAGAGCAGTTTGCTGAAAACAGTCTTAAGATGGGCGGTTTGGCAGCTGACACTGGCACTCCAACCAAATAGCTTCCGAAGAAACGCTTCTCACTGACTTTCAGAGGGGCTGAAAGAGAGGAGGATGGAGGCAGAGAGAGGCAGAGAGAGGCAGAGAGAGAGGCAGAGAGAGAGGCAGAGAGAGAGGCAGAGAGAGAGGCAGAGAGAGAGGCAGAGAGAGGCAGAGAGAGAGGCAGAGAGAGAGGCAGAGAGGCAGAGAGAGAGGGAGAGAGGGATATTTTCATTATCAGCCAATATTGGCAGCAGTCTGTTCTGTGTCAACATTTTTCCACACAGTGTGCTGACTGTAGCTGCTGACTATCTAACCTCGTTGATGCCGGGGGTTTGTTCGAGCACGTTCTCTCTCCTGAGCGCGTGTGTGTGCGCGTGATAGGCTTTTCCAGTCAGCGGCCGTGCTTTTTTTGTTTTTTTTGTTGCAAAAACGACTCTTAAGAGCAACTAATATACACTGACGCAATAGAATGAAGCGACCAGGAAAAAGAAGATATGTAGGGCGCTTTAAAGCTAAGTCAGATCTCTGTTGTTCACTGAAATTGTGTTGCAGACTGGGCTGAAAGGTGTCAGTCTGAGTCATGACTGTGCTCAAACTGTGCTACCTCACTGGCACAGCTCCACAAACAATTTGTAAACTGGAAGTTTACCAAGAAGTGAGAGAGTATCAGATTTTATAGCTCTCTGTTAGACGTTCCTCATCCTGCCATCTCACCCATGGTTTGTTCTCTTTCTGAAAGCATTAGTGTATGCTTTTTCCCACAATCCCCCCATAATTTGTATTTGCATATGTAAATATATGAAAAGGGTGGGCGTGCCATTGTTCCGGAGTCCAGTCCGCTCTCCGTCCAGCTTGTCTGTTTCCTGAACGTACCGTACAAACGAATCTGCCTTTTTTACACCCCATCCGCTGTTGCGCACCCCGTTCCACACCCCCAACCCACCCACTGGACCTCTCGCACACAGTTAGTCAAGGCACCAAGTGCGCCCTGTACTGGCTGAGTAAGATAATTCCCTTCAAAGTCACTGTGCTCATCTCTCAGTTAAAATCTGGGATTCCTGTTATTTGGGGGTGAAAACAACTCTTTTACTTTTATAGTTCTTGATTTATCATCAAGTTGTTGCTGATTGCGAGACAACTGGGCTCCGTGTTCATGGCTGGCTCGAATCTCACTTGAGAATTGTTTGGATTTTTCTCTCATTCTCAGTCAAGACTGCTGTAGCGTACTATAATCTTGATTGATGGTCCGTTTCACACACGTCAAGCTCAGGTGTTTAGCAAACACTCTCTTCCGGAGCGACTTACGAAGGTTTTGCCAGTAAGGGGAGCTGAAGCGAAGGCATCAATATCACAGCAATAGCTGTCATTTATGCGCAGTTATTTTTTTATTCCGTCTGTAATTTGCACCGGCTCTCTCTTTTCCCTCAGCTGTTCTCATCATGCTTTGCTTCACTGGCTGCCAGGGCCCGTTGACCTCTACTTGATTTCACATGTGATCTCCTGGGGCACCCAAATACTTTTTTTTTGGAAAGAATTTGTATGATGGCCTTTTTAAAAAATACATGAGCTCTGTGCGAATCCCACGAAGCGGAACTGCAACGTTCCCCGTTAACACGCTACATCGATGTCAACCGTCTCGAAACACCTGAGAGAGAGAGGGCCTCTCATGAATGAAAGAAAAACGGGGAAAACACAAACAGCCTCGGCTTTAATTCTCCGTCGGCGGGGTTGCGGCTCTGTGGAGAAAATCCATTTCCTGTTTATGAAATGAAACCCCGGTGCATTGAGATACACGCGGTTTGGAAATGTCAAGCAGTCTGCCTCTTTAATCTCAGCGGAGAGGGGAAAGGGAGGAGGGGGGGGGGGTGAGACGGGAAGAGAGCTAAGCTTTAAAGAAGTAACAGTGTGCATCGCTGAGAGCAGATTAAAAACACTACGGGGTTCATGAAAGTTATCTGCCATGCTTTGTGAATAGTAAGGATGCTGAACTTGGAGGGAATGATAAAAATAGAATATGGCATATTCCTCTAATAATGTTGAATTACGTATTCATATATGCGGGCCCGAGTGTTTGCAATAGAGCCGGCTGAAGTGTTGACCAGTGTGGGGATTAATTGAAGCGGTTGGGTATGCTTGAATCATAGGTTTTGAGTGGGAGAGATAAGGGAGGGAAAGAGGAGGGTAGTAAAGGATGCATGTGGAGTGGGGAGGAGAGAGATTAGAGAGAGATGGACAGTAGTAGATGCATGGGGAGGACCTTGTGGAGAAATATAGGTAGAAAGGTGAAGAGATGGGGAGTGGGGGAGAGAGACAGACGGAGAAAGAGGAAGAACATGAGTGAGTGATGAGTGATGGAGAGAGAGAGAGAGAGAGAGAGGGGTTTGAGTTTTTGAGAGAGAAATAAAAGAGAGATGGAATGGACAGAGAAAAAAAAAAGTGAGGAATGGACAGAGAAATGTACCGAGAGATAAATGCCCAAACCACGGCTGCAGAGCGGAGCTCGGTAAATTCCCTTTGTCCCTCCCATGATAAAAAAGACTATTAAATTCCAGGCTCACTTAGCACAATCTGAATCCTGCAAGCACAGAACATTCATGAGTAACTGCCTCTACCCAGAGAATGACCCCCTGAATGAACGCGGCAGTGTAGTATAATGGTTAAGGAACTGGCCTTGTAACCGAAAGGTTGTAGGTTCGATTCCCAGGTAGGACACTGCCGTTGTACCCTTGAGCAAGGTACTTAACCTGAATCGCTTCAGTATATATCCAGCTGTATAAATGGATAACATGTAAAAAATTTGTGTAAGTTGTGTAAGTCGCTCTGGATAAGAGCGTCTGCTAAATGCCTGTAATGTAATGTAATCAAAGATGCATACCATCTTCAAAACAATGATTCCATACAGAACTGGAAATAATAGGTGGCAAAAACAAAAATAAATGCATTGAAAATTGGCTGAACAAAATAAACTACGTTAACAAATTGGAATGTTATCGTTCACCGAACAGAGAATATGCTTTATCGCAGTATCTTGTTAATATAAAAAAAAAAACCCAAACAGAGATGCACCTTAACAATGTACGGACTCAGTGAACACAATCTGGGAATAGAAAATGGACACCATAAGAAATAGTGGAAGCCCAGAGAGGACACTGTGGAAATAGTGGAAGCCCAGAGAGGACACTGTGGCTGGAGAAATAGAAACTGAATTGCACTTTCTCCTCTCCTGCCCCGTATACGATACTTTAAGAGAAGCTTGCGTCAGTAAAGCTAAAACCAGCATTGCATCACTTGACAGAAAAACATGATGAACGATTACGCACATGTTTGGGAGAAGCACCAGAACTTAGTCATCTGCACAATATGTGACAGCCTATAATGAGCGACGTGAAAAACAAAACAAAAAAACAACGTAAGATAGTCCCAGTCTGATCAGTTCCAGAAAACTGTAATTGTAATTTTATTTTTGCAATTATAATATCTTCCACTCTACTTTTATTCACTTTATCTACTTATGTATAATAACATAATAACTTCTTATCATCTTATTCGCTTATTCACATAAGTGAGTGAAGTGAGTGAAGTGAGTGGAGTGAGTGGAGTGAGTGGAGTGAGTGGAGTGAGTGGAGTGAGTGGAGTGAGTGGAGTGAGTGAAGTGAGTGGAGTGAGTGGAGTGAGTGGAGTGAGTGAAGTGAGTGGAGTGAGTGGAGTGAGTGGAGTGAGTGAAGTGAGTGGAGTGAGTGGAGTGAGTGAAGTGAGTGAAGTGAGTGAAGTGAGTGGAGTGAGTGGAGTGAGTGGAGTGAGTGGAGTGAGTGGAGTGAGTGGAGTGAGTGAAGTGAGTGAAGTGAGTGAAGTGAGTGAAGTGAGTGAAGTGAGTGAAGTGAGTGGAGTGAGTGGAGTGAGTGGAGTGAGTGGAGTGAGTGGAGTGAGTGGAGTGAGTGGAGTGAGTGGAGTGAGTGGAGTGAGTGAAGTGAGTGGAGTGAGTGGAGTGAGTGGAGTGAGTGAAGTGAGTGGAGTGAGTGGAGTGAGTGAAGTGAGTGAAGTGAGTGAAGTGAGTGGAGTGAGTGGAGTGAGTGAAGTGAGTGAAGTGAGTGGAGTGAGTGGAGTGAGTGGAGTGAGTGAAGTGAGTGGAGTGAGTGAAGTGAGTGGAGTGAGTGGAGTGAGTGGAGTGAGTGGAGTGAGTGGAGTGAGTGGAGTGAGTGGAGTGAGTGGAGTGAGTGGAGTGAGTGGAGTGAGTGGAGTGAGTGGAGTGAGTGAAGTGAGTGAAGTGAGTGGAGTGAGTGGAGTGAGTGGAGTGAGTGGAGTGAGTGGAGTGAGTGAAGTGAGTGGAGTGAGTGGAGTGAGTGGAGTGAGTGGAGTCAGTTCAGTTCAGTCAGTTCCGTTCAGTCAGTTCCGTTCAGTCAGTTCAGTTCAGTCAGTCAGTCAGTCAGTCAGTTCCGTTCAGTCAGTTCAGTTCAGTCAGTCAGTCAGTCAGTTCCGTTCAGTCAGTCAGTTCAGTTCAGTCAGTTCACTTTTTTTTCATATTGCACACATTGATCGGTTGGGTAAATAAACAAAACCAAACAGTGGAAAATTGAACTTCGGCGCTGTACACAAATTATATACGGAATATACAATTAAATCACTGTGAGATCTTTGTTTCATTTAGCGTTAATTCGCAATGTATGGATGACATTATTGGTAGGCCTATATTGGAAATAATATTAGGATACGTTATTTGGATATTTACACCCAGGTAGCAAGCTCTCTTGTTTGTTAAGCTACATGAATGGTAAGCAAGCGAATGGAAACAGGGAGCTTGCTCATGGAGGGAGGGGATTAGGAGAGAGATGGGAACAGGGAGCTCGCTCGTGGAGAGAGGGGATTAGGAGTGAGATGGGAACAGGGAGCTCGCTCGTGGAGAGAGGGGATTAGGAGTGAGATGGGAACAGGGAGCTCGCTCATGGAGAGAGGGGATTAGGAGAGAGATGGGAACAGGGAGCTTGCTCATGGAGGGAGGGGATTAGGAGAGAGATGGGAACAGGGAGCTTGCTCATGGAGGGAGGGGATTAGGAGAGAGATGGGAACAGGGAGCTCGCTCATGGAGAGAGGGGATTAAGAGTGAGATGGGAACAGGGAGCTTGCTCATGGAGGGAGGGAATTAGGAGAGAGTTGGGAACAGGGAGTTTGCTCATGGAGGGAGGGGATTAGGAGAGAGATGGGAACAGGGAGCTCGCTCATGGAGAGAGGGGATTAAGAGTGAGATGGGAACAGGGAGCTTGCTCATGGAGGGAGGGGATTAGGAGAGAGATGGGAACAGGGAGCTTGCTCATGGAGGGAGGGGATTAGGAGAGAGATGGGAACAGGGAGCTTGCTCATGGAGGGAGGGGATTAGGAGAGAGATGGGAACAGGGAGCTTGCTCATGGAGGGAGGGGATTAGGAGAGAGATGGGAACAGGGAGCTTGCTCATGGAGGGAGGGGATTAGGAGAGAGATGGGAACAGGGAGCTCGCTCATGGAGAGAGGGGATTAAGAGTGAGATGGGAACAGGGAGCTTGCTCATGGAGGGAGGGAATTAGGAGAGAGTTGGGAACAGGGAGCTTGCTCATGGAGGGAGGGGATTAGGAGAGAGATGGGAACAGGGAGCTTGCTTATGGAGGGAGGGGATTAGGAGAGAGATGGGAACAGGGATCTTGCTCATAGAGGGAGGGGATTAGGAGAGAGATGGGAACAGGGAACAGGGAGCTTGCTTCTGAAGGACGGGGATTAGGAGAGAGATGGGAACAGGGAGCTCGGTCATGGAGAGAGGGGATTAGGAGAGAGATTGGAACAGGGAGCTCATCCATGGAGAGAGGGGATTAGGAGATAGATGGGAACAGGGACCTTGCTCATGGAGGGAGGGGATTAGGAGAAACATGGGAAAAAGGAGCTCGCACATGGATGTCCTGCAGGTGGCAAAAATAGCCGACGATGTGATCTGCGAAAACGCTGATACAAAAGAATTCCGAAATTTCCAAGGTTACCAACTTTTCATAAATGTACTGCGGCACACAGAACCACCAAAGAGGAGATTTAATAGTTTAACTGTAAATGAGGTGTTTTTAATTCTGGGAGTGAAAGGCCTGACATTGTAGGTTTATAATGGCACTGAATTCCGGACCAGGTGAAAAGCGTTTCAGAGTCCCAGGCACAGTTGTGGTTTTGGGCTACAGTTTCATAATGAAATGGAAGTACAGATTAAAATTCAAGGATTTTCTGAAGGGGAACGCACACGGGCTGTCTGGTCCAAACCATGTCACACACTTTTGCATGTAACACAGCTACTGTTTGTCATTTTTTCTATGGCACTTCGAAGGCTGTGATTGATTTTATTTTTATTTATTTATTTTAATAAATGAAATGGATTATGTTTGTAGCTGACTTTAACGATCGTTCTGAATAGTCGTCACATGTTTGATGGTCATTTTGCATTTATCCCATTTCCTTTCCCCATTAGCGGATAATTACACTGTCAAAACGAATGTGGGACAAATGACCCCCCCCCCCCCCCCCCCACCCCACCAGGGTGTAGCTTTAATAGTGTTCATCTCCATCTCCCAGTCCCAGAGGTTCATGGGAACATGCGTACAGTTGAAGTCGGAAGTTTACATACACGTAGGTTGAAGACATTAAAACTCATTTTTAACCTTTCCACAGATTTCATGTTAGCAAACTATAGTGTTGACAAGTCAGTTAGGACATCTACCTTGTGCATGACACAAGTAATTTTCTCCAACTATTGTTTACAGACAGATTATTTCACTTTAAATTCACTATATCACAATTCCAGTGGGTGAAAGGTTTACATACACTAAGTTGACTGTGCCTTTAAAACAGCTTGGAAAATTCCAGAAAATGATGTCAGGGCTTTAGAAACTTCTGATAGGCTAATTGACATTATTTGAGTCAATTGGAGGTGTACCTGTGGATGTATTTTAAGGCCTACCTTCAAACTCAGTGCCTCTGCTTGACATCATGGGAAAATCAAAAGAAATCAGCCAATAGAAATAAAATTGTGGACCTCCACAAGTCTGGTTCATTCTTGGGAACAATTTCCAAACGCCTGAAGGTACCACATTCGTCTGTACAAACAATAGTACGCAAGTGTAAACACCATGGGACCACGCAGCTGTCATACCGCTCAGGAAGGAGATGCATTCTGTCTCCTAGAGATGAACGTGCTTTGGTGCAAAAAGTGCAAATCAATCCCAGAACAACAGCAAAGGACCTTGTGAAGATGTTCGAGGGAACAGGTACACAAGTGTCTATATCCACAGTAAAATGAGTCCTACAGTGCATCCGGAAAGTATTCACAGCGCTTCACTTTTTCCACATTTTGTTCTGTTACAGCCTTATTCCAAAATTGATTAAATTCATTTTTTCCCTCAAAATTCTACACACAACACCCCATAATGACAATGTGAAATTTTTTTTTTGAGATTTTAGCAAATTTATTAAAAATTAAAAACTAAAATTTCTCATTTACATAAGTATTCATACCCTTTGCTTTAACGTATTTTTAAAGTATCATATTTCATATTTGGTCGCATATCCTTTACATGCTGTTACTTCCTGAAGTCTGTGACCATCAACATCAAAAAACTGTGAGACTATGGATCACTGCAAGGGTTGGATGTGGATGGATCACTGCAAGGGTTATTTCTCCGGACTCATTTTCCTATAGAACTCTATGGGGAAAAAAGTCAGGAGAAACAACCCTTAAAGTGATCCATCCACATCTACTCCATATCTGGCAACAGAGTGATGGTTTGGGGCTCGTTTGATAGCTCAGACCCTTGATAACTTACAGCCATTTAGCCAGCCATGTGTTCCATACTGTACCAGTGTAATTTACAGCTGAATCTAGTCTCACCCCCCAATTTCCATAGAGATCCATTCAAATGCAGAGAGGTTATAGTATCGCTTGTAACAGTACCTGAAAATAAGATATCGACAGTTTTTTGATGTTGATGGTCACAGACTTCAGGAAGTAACAGCATGTAAAGGAAATGCGACCAAATATGAAATATGATACTTTAAAAATACGTTAAAGCAAAGGGTATGAATACTTACGTAAATGAGAAATTTTATTTTTTTATTTTTAATAAATTTGCAAAAATCTCAAAAAAACTTTTTTCACATTGTCATTATGGGGTGTTGTGTGTAGAATTTTGAGGGAAAAAATGAATTTAATCAATTTTGGAATAAGGCTGTAACAGAACAAAATGTGGAAAAAGTGAAGCGCTGTGAATACTTTCCGGATGCACTGTATATCGACATAACCTGAAAGGCTGCTCAGCCAGGAAGAAGCCACTACTCCAAAACCGCCATAAAAAAGCCAGACTACAGTTTGCAACTGCACATGGGGACAAAGATCTTACTTTTTAGAGAAATGTCCTCTGGTCTGATGAAACAAAAATTTATATATGGTTAATATATGAAACTGAAACTGAGAAATATGGACCAGGCAGCGGTGGCTTAATTAGCTGTCAGAAAGGTTTATGGTCATTAAACTTTTATTTTTCTCTGAACACATTTGGATCAAATGTACAGTGATATTGTTGGTGTGTTTTTATAGGCGTGTGTGTCTGGAAGTTTACCTGACATTGTCTGTGTGTGTATTTGCGTGTGTGTGTACATTAGTGTTGCACGGTACATCGAAACTTCGGTACTTTTTCGATACTTTAAAAAAAAAACGGTTCGGTATTAGAATTTTCCGACGTTCGGTACTTTTAGGTCAAATGTGTGCTCTGCTGTTATGTGTCTGCATTACTGATTGAGAGGATGAAAGGTGAACGTTAGCTAACAATACTACGAGTCTGATTCTCTCACACGCGCGATATTGTTTTTGGCTGGCAGAGCTATATAGGCTACTTTACGTTAGCCTACCTACTAAACTAACGCCTTACTTCCACGGAGAATTTAGGTGAGCACAAAGTAAAGAATTTAACGATAGTTTGACTTGAAAAATGATGGTATAATCACTGAAAATAACCCCGATAGACTGTCGTTGTATTTTATCATGTCACGTATAGAAACAATAATATTTTTTTAAAACGTTGTACAAATGAGTATTCGCCGTTTTCCCTTGCTTACTGTAGTAGGCCTACTATATACAGTAGGCTACCTGATGCACTTTCGGTTTAGAAGACACCTCATTTTTTTTCTCCAAAATTTCTCGTATAAATATGTTTAAGAAACCAAGTACTTACCAGTATATTCAGCTACAGCTGTTTTCTGATGAACCCTGAAGAGTTTATCTTGTTATATGTCGCCAAAGTCCTTTCCGCAGTCACCACCCCTCACTTAGGGCTGAAATACGTTGCTGTACCTACTTGTGTGAATACACACGCGCTTTCGTACGTTCTTTTTTAAACGTATTTAAATACATTAGGCGACGTATGTTATGGTTATTATATATATACTGTATGTGACTATTCTGAAATAAATGTATTCTCTAGCACATTTCTGAATGATACAGCTTCTTCTTCAGTTCGAACTTAAAACCATGGATGTGCAGGGAATATTTTTTTAGATATTGACATTTAAATAAAACTAGTAGAAACCAGGAGGAAATTGCCTCTGAAGGGCCAAAGTAAATAGGGTTAAGGTCATTTCAGTAGAGGTACCGAGTATCGAATCAGTATCGTTTCAGTTTCAAGTACCGTTTCAGTATCGAGTATCATGATACTAAACCTGGTATCGGTATCGAAGTCAAAATTTTGGTATCGTGACAACACTAGTGTACATGTGTGTCCAATGCGCCCGCGTGTGTGCGCGCATGTATGTCCATGCTCGCGTGTGTGTGTGTGTGTGTATGTGTGTGTGTGTGTGTGTGTGTAAATGTGTGTGTGCTTCGCCTTATAAAGGGGCTTTCATCAGATGCTACTTCATTTGAATAATGGGGATAATTATCTTCAGAGGGCTGCAGCCCCTCCGCATTGAGGGATGGGCCTGGAAAAAAGGAGCTTTTTCATGTCAACTTCATTTCCATTTGAGCAGAAAGCCCTGTTTGATTATAATCACAGCCTGGCCCCCGTCCTCGTTACCTTCCTCTGCCCCTCTCTGTCTGCGCTTTTAAAAGAACCGTCTCCAGCTGAAAACAAAAGAACCCTAACAAAAAACATGTCATTCGCGTCATTCAACGCAACCACGTTTCGCCGGACCTGTGGAAATAATTACCTGTGGTGATGCACGGTGCGGGCCGCGGCCGGACGAGCATCTGGCCAGCTTCCATATTTGATATTCGATATGAGATTTTCATTCCTTGTCGCATGGTAACGGCTGGGCAAAAATAGATCCTTCCAGGTGTCTTGATAAATTATGATTTTTTTGGCCACTTGCAGTTTGATGAAAGCGTCCCGACGTTGCAAAAAGGTGAACTAACATTTAGAAAATATCTTTCGTCAGAGGCAGGCTGTTGTGTGGTGTGTGTGGGGGTGGAGGCAAAGTTTTAACTGCCCTTTTCTGGCTTTTAATTGTTTTGTGGGTTCACCCCTTCAATTTGCCTATGGGGAGAGAGGGCCTCTCCTATAAGGTGTTGGAACAGGAGAAAAAGGTAAACTAAGCAATTAATTTACTTTGACGTGTTGTCTCCAGAGCAGCTCCCCACCCCCACCTGTTCTTACTCTTATTTGGACTGAAGAGCCCCCCGCCCCCCCCACGCTTTTCACCAGCCACAGAAAGCTCAGGAACAAAAGTTTCCTTATCAGAATTGCCTTGTCTGCGTTCGATTGAATGGTTCTTTGTTTTTGTTTTTTGGTACAGTTTGTATTGAGATTGTGCTTGTTTGTCATTCTTGGTAAATAAGTGCTTATTGATATGTGAGGAGAAGCATTCACTCTAAACAACAGCTTTCTGTTCTACAGGCTGCTTGCTCTGTCTATCCTGAGACCTTGGCAGGAAAGAAGCATTACATTTTTTTTGACATAATACAGAATCCGAATCAGCTTTATTGGCCAAGTATGTGAACACATACAAGGAATTTGACTCCGGTTTTTCATAGCTCTCAATGTACTTACCCAGAATAGACATACAGCTAAAAACAAGGACGACAAAGCTGAACAAAGGTAAACATAAACATTTAACTACTATGTACAGATATAAATATATATTTAAAAAAAGAAAACCTGTAGTTAAACTACAAATTATAATTTAGAATAAATAGGTACAGTGGATTTTTGGTGTTACATGTTTATTGCACAGGGATTGTTCCTGACACTGTATGAGTGATTTAAGTGTTCATCAGAGTGACGGCCTGCAGAAAGAAGCTGTTCTTGTGTCTGGTTGTTTTGGCGTACAGTGCTCTGTAGCGCCTACCAGAGGGGAGAAGTTGGAACAGGTTGTGTCCAGGGTGTGATGGGTCTGCAGTGATGTTTCCTGCCCGTTTCCTGGCTCTGGAGATGTATAAGTCCTGGATGGAGGGCAGGTTGGCACCAATGATTTTTTCTGCAGTCCTGACTATCCGTTGTAGTCTGTTCTTGTCCTGTTTGGTGGCCGATCCAAACCAGACAGTGATGGATATGCAGAGAACAGACTGGATTATTGCAGAGTAGAACTGGATCAGCAGCTCCTGAGGCAGGTTGAACTTCCTGAGCTGGCGCAGGAAGTACAACCTTTGCTGGGCCTTTTTGATGAGTGTGACTATGTTGGGCGTCCACTTTAGGTCCTGGGAGATTGTGGATCCCAGAAACCTGAAGGTTTCCACAGCAGACACAGTGCTGTTGAGTATGGTGAGGGGGGGCAGTGTTGGGGGGGGCTCCTCCTGAAGTCCACTGTCATCTCCACAGTTTTGAGCTTGTTCAGCTCCAGGTTGTTCTGACCACACCAGAGGGCCAGCTGTTCAACCTCCTGTCTGTATGCAGACTCGTCACCATCCCGGATGAGACCGATGACCGTTGTGTCATCTGCAAACTTCAGGAGTTTAACAGACGGGTCTCCTGAGGTGCAGTCGTTGGTGTAGAGGGAGAAGAGCAGAGGGGAGAGCACACATCCCTGGGGGGCGCCAGTGCTGATTGTCCGGGTGCTGGATATGATGTTCCCCAGCCTCACCTGCTGCCTCCGGTCTGTCAGGAAGTCTGTGATCCACTGACAGGTGGGGGCTGGTACAGTGAGCTGGGTGAGTTTGGAGCAGAGGATTTCTGGGATGATGGTGTTGAACGCCGAGCTGAAGTCCACGAACAGGATCCTCGCATATGTCCCTGGGGAGTCGAGGTGTTGCAGGATGTAGTGCAGTCCCGTGTTGACTGCATCATCCACTGACCTGTTTGCCCGGTAGGCAAACTGCAGGGGGTCCAGCAGGGGGCCTGTGATGTCCTTCAGGCGGGTCAACACTAGTCTCTCGAAGGATTTCATGACCACAGACGTCAGGGCGACGGGCCTGTAGTCATTTAATCCTGTGATAGAGGGTTTCTTGGGGACCGGGATGATTGTGGAGCTTTTGAAGCAGGAGGGGACTTCACACAGCTCCAGTGATCTGTTGAAGATCTGCGTGAAGATGGGGGCCAGCTGGTCCGCACAGACTTTCAGGCAGGAGGGTGACACGCCATCTGGGCCTGGTGCCTTCCTGGTCTTCTGTCTCTGGAAGAGCTGACTCACATCCTCTTCACAGATCCTGAGTGCAGGTGGGGGGTCAGTGGGGAGGGGATGAGGGGGTGGCACGGGGTGCAGTTGGTTGTTTGATGTCGGAGCGGGTGTGGGGTGGGAATGTGGGCTCATCAAACCTGCAGTAAAACACGTTCAGGTCGTCGGCCAGTTGAAGGTTCTCCACAGTGTGGGGGGATGGTCTCCTGTAGTTGGTGATGTCCTGCAGGCTTCTCCACACTGACGCAGGGTCGTTGGCTGAAAACCTATTTTTCAGCTTTTCAGTGTAGCTCCTCTTAGCTACTCTGATCTCCTTTGTCAGTGTGTTTCTGGCCTGGTTGTACAGGATCCTGTCCCCACTTCTGTAGGCTTCCTCCTTGGCCTGACGAAGCTGCCTGAGTTTTGCAGTAAACCAGGGTTTATTGTTGTTGTATGTGCAGAAGGTTTTAGTCGGCACACGTCCTCACAAAAACTGATGTAAGATGTCACAGTGTCAGTGAGATCGTCCAGGTCTTTAGCAGCACCCTCAAAAACACTCCGATCAGTGCAGTCAAAGCAGGCCTGTAACTCCAGCTTTGCCTCGTTGGTCCATCTCCTCACAGTCTTGACCACAGGCTTAGCAGATTTTAGTTTCTGCCTGTAAGTCGGGAGAAGATGAACCAGACAGTGATCAGAGAGTCCCAAAGCTGCACGGGGGACAGAGCGATAGGCGTCCTTTAATATGGTGTAGCAGTGGTCCAGTGTGTTTTTGTCCCTGGTGGGACACTTAATGTGCTGTCTGTATTTTGGCAGTTTTTTGGCTGAGGTTTGCTCTGTTAAAGTCCCCAAGAACAATGAGCAGGGAGTCTGGATGTTTGTGCTCCGTGGAAGTTATCTGGTCAGCCAGGTGTTGTAATGCCTCACTAACACAGGACTGAGGTGGGATGTAAACAGCGACCAGAATAAAGGAGGAGAACTCCCGCGGTGAATAAAACGGTTTACAGTCAATGAAAAGGGTTTCTAGGTGAGGGCTGCATGATTTCTTCAACACTGTGACATCTGTACACCAACCTTCGTTTATATAGAAGCAGATTCCGCCTCCCCTCGTTTTCCCCCGTTAGCTCCGTTACGCGGTCCGCTCGGAGGAGCTGGAAGCCCGGCAGATGGAGTGAGCTATCCGGGATGTGCTCACCAAGCCAGGTTTCAGTGAAGCACAGGGCGGCGGATCTGGAAAAGTCCGGGTTTGTTCTATTGAGAAGCAGAAGTTCATCCATCTTGTTGGCCAGAGAGCGGACATTCGCCAGATGTATAGATGGGAGCGCAGTTCGAAATCCCAGCTGTCGCAGTTTAACGAGCGCTCTGGCTCGCTTCCCCCCTTCGGCGTCTCCGGCAAATCCCATAGAGAGCTGCTGCTCCTCCGACTAAAAGCTCTGTAAAACTTTCCGGTTGGGTGAAAGACGGTGAAAAAGTTTGACAAGTGAATTGTCGAATGTTCAAAAGTTCCTCCCTGGTGAATGTGATCAGAGAGGGAGAGCTGAAAACTGAACAAATAAACAAAAACAGAAAAAGTACCAGAGAGAGCAGTACCGAGGCTGCCATCCGCGGCGCCATCTTGTCCTTGTACAAGTGTCTTGGATGACAAAAAAAAGGTGCAGTGAAAATATTTTTTTAAATATTACTGATTTATTTAATTTTTATTGAATGTTCTTTGCAGTGTTGGTTTCAGCATAGTAGAATATATGGTTATTGGGATTAAAACCATTACAGTGCACACACTCAAGTGTGAGGACAGTGACACGTTTTTTGTTGTTTTGGCTCTGTACTCCAGCACATTGGATTTGAAATGGAACAGTGAGAGAGTTTCAGCTTTAATTTGAGGATTTTTACATCCACATCGGGTGAACCGTCTAGAAATGGTTACACATACACTGCCTGGCCAAAAAAAAAGTCGCAGTTGCACCCGTCATGCATAGTGCCCACTGTACAAGCCTCTGGAGGCAGTGTTATGATCTGGGGTTGCTTCAATTGGTCAGGTCTAGGCTCAGCAACGTTATGCAGCAATAAAATGAAGTCAGCTGAGTACCTGAATGTACTGAATGACCAGGTTATCCCATCAATGGGCATATTCCAGGATGACAATGCCAAGATTCATCGGGCTCAAATTGTGAAAGAGTGGTTCAAGGAGCATGAGGAATCATTTTCTCACATGAATTGGCCACCAGAGTCCTGACCTTAACCCCATTGAAAGTCTTTGGGATGTGCTGGAGAAGACTTCACGGAGTGGTTCGACTCTCCCGTCATCAATACAAGATCTCGGCCAAAAATTAATGCAAGTCTGGACGGAAATAAATGTTGTGACGTTGCATAAGGTTGTCGAAACAATGCCACGACGAATGCGCGCCATAATCAAAGCTAAAGGCGGTCCAACAAAATAGTAACAATTAGCCATTTTTGCACGTAGCCCCCCCCATTAAGTAATTGGACAAATTAACATAAACTTCAATAAAGTCATAATATTTAATATTTGGTTGCATATCCTTTGCATGCCATGACTTCTGACCCAACAACATCAAAAGACTCTTGATATCTTATTTTCAGATACTCTTACATGCGATACTATAACCTCTCTGCATTTGAATGGCTCTCTATGGGAATTGGGGTGGGACTAGATTAAGCTGTAAATTACATGGGAATAGTATGGAACACATGGTTTGTTAAATGACTATAAGTCATGAAGGGTCTGAGGTATCAACGAGCCTCCAACCATCACTGTACTGCCAGGTAGATGAGGTAGATATGGATGGATCACTTTAAGGGTTGTTTCTCCTGACTTATTTTTCAATAGTTCAATAGGAAAATGAGTATTTGATTTTGTTGTGCCACAGACATTAGGAAGTCATGGCCTGCAAAGGATATGCAACCAAATATTAAATATGATGACTTTATTTAAGTTTATGTTAATTCGTCCAATTACTTTTGGTGCCCTAAAATGAGGGGGAGGGGGCTATATGTAAAAAATTGCTACACGTTTCATGTGATATTGATGTAAAAAACCTCAAACTAAAGCTGAAAGTCTGCACTCTGTTCCATTTCAAATCCAATGTGCTGGAGTACAGAGCCAAAACAACAAAAAACGTGTCACTGTCCTCACACTTTGAGTGCACTGTAAGTCTCTGGTTTTAATCCCAATAACCATATATTCTACTATGCTGAATAACTTGATAACTTGAAGGGTTTCTTCTCCTGACTTATTTTTCCATAGAGTTCAATAGGAAAATTTGTCAGGAGAAACAACCCTTGAAGTGATCCATCCATATCTACTGCATATCTGGCAGCAGAGTGATGGTTTGAAGCTCGTTTGATACCTCAGACCCTTGATGACTTACAGCCATTTAGCCAACCATGGGTTACATACTATTCCCGTGTAATTTACAGCTTAATCTAGTCCCACCCCCCAATTCCCATAGAGATCCATTCAAATGCAGAGGTTATAGTATCGCTTCTAAGAGTACCTGGAAATAAGATATCCTTTTATATAGAGTCATGATGGCATCACCTGTTTACCTGTGGAATACCTGTTTACCACAGAAGTTGTTTGAGAGAATGGCAAGAATGTGCAAGGCCGTTATCAAGGCAAAGGGTGGCTACTTTGAAGAATCTAAAATATATGACTTTTTTAAAATTTGTTTAACACTTTTTTGGTCTTTGCATAATTTAATTTGTGTTATCTCATAGTTTTGATGTCTTTACTATTCCAAAATGTGGAAAACAGTAAAAATAACGGAAAAAACCTATGAGTAGGTGTGTCCAAACTTTTGACTGGTACTGTAATTGAATTGGCGGATCTCAGGCGGATATAACTCCATTTTGATAATTCCCTCAGAGCATGACGAGACTTGACTGGACAGCTGTGGATTTGCAACAAAAAAGAAAAAGAAATCTAGGTTTTAAGTGTCCTTATGAGTTGACCGAGCCGAAAACGTAATTCAAACACAAGCTGCGTGCCACTGTAGTGTGAGACCACTGATTTAAAGTATTTCAGATGACGTATTTGATCCAGGTCTCCTGGTAACGTTGTTGAATTTCTGACCTCTCCTTGGAACGAAACGTGCGGAGTCAGAAATGTCATTTTCTGTCAGCCTTCAATCATTTAAAATGCGATTCCCCTCCCCTTCCCTTCCCATTTACATGGGTGAGCTGACGACGGGGGGAAATGCATAATTTCTGAGTGTTTATTGTGTTCGTGAATGAAGCATATCTGTTATGCGCGTGAGGCGCGTTTGGATGATTTAGCTAAAACGCGCCGCGGTTACGGCTATTGAAAGGAAGAGGCGGGTAGAGGCCCCGTGTAGCATTCCGCCGCGGCAGGCGCGGGTGGATTGATTGCGACAGGCCTGATCGATGACGTCGTTCATCACGCCCTTTTGCGCTGTGAGGAAACCCAAGCTGGGAAAGAAAAGCCGCGTTTCCACAAGTTGCTCGTTCGTCGGGTCTTCCACGCCTCTCCTGGGGCTGTGGGTTTTCTAAGGACATCTGTTTGTTCAGGAAGGGAAAGAAGAGAAAAGAAATCCTCAGTACCAGGTGGATTTGTTCTATTTATTTTTTTTGCTAATTGCCGTGGCTACCAAAGAGACTCCTGTTGCCCTTGGGGGGAGGGGGGTGTGTGGAGGATCATACCTTTCTGGCTCCACCCATTATTCACACCTGCAGACCTAAAATGAAAGCCCAGCTATAAATGTAGCGCCTTGTTTGGTTATCGGTTTCATTCAAACCCCCCTTTGTTTAATTTTGACTGTCAAGAACACTGTGTTCCAGAACTTTACTATGAACATTGATGTTCATTTACTGACTTTAATTTAATTCCCTTGAGTAGAGGCTGAGTTTGGCTGAGCTTTGTACACGATACCCATGTAATCTGCTGCCTTCTGACTGTTTGTAGTTGTCCTTGTTTGTCCTTCTCATTGCCAAGGTAGACAGAGGCGTCTGCCTGGTGAACGGGTCTCAAGTAGGATAAAAGGACCCAGGCTGGATTCCTTCACTTATCCTTAATTTACCCAGGAAATGAAATGGTCTCTCTTCCATGAGAGCCCTGACAGAGAAGCAGTCCATGCGTGAGGATTGGGTTAAATGCAGAAAACGAATGGACGCTACAGCAGTGTATGTTTGTTTTTGGATTTTGGCAGTTGGCGTTGGGGATATACAGCTTTGCTTGCTCGCTGTGGAACCACCACACCGACTCCTTCCTGCAGCAGGTGTGCGCCGGGGACGAAGCCCGCCTCCCTCAGCTCGCTGGAGAGGACCCTGCTGTCCCTGAAAGGTAGCTGTGTCTGCCCCTCCCCGTCTCTGGCCCGCCCAGGCCTGTCTCTGCCCCGCCCCGCCCTGTTTCTGCCTAGCCCTGTCTCTGCCCCGCCCTGTTTCTGCCCCGCCCTGTCTCTGCCCCGCCCGCCCTGTTTCTGCCCCTCTCCGCCCTGTTTCTGCCCCTCCTGCCCTGTCTTTGCCCTGCCCCGCCCCGCCCTTTATCTGCCCCTCCCGCCCTGTCTCTGTCCCCGCCCCGCCCTGTTTCTGCCCCTCCCCGCCCTGTTTCTGCCTCGCCCTGTCTTTGCCCCGCCCCCGCCCTGTATCTGCCCCTCCCGCCCTGTCTCTGCCCCGCCCCGCCCTGTATCTGCCCCTCCCGCCCTGTCTCTGTCCCGCCCTGTCTCTGCCCCTCCCCGCCCTGTCTTTGCCCCGCCCGCCCTGTATCTGCCCCTCCCCGCCCTGTCTCTGCCCCGCCCTGCCCTGTTTCTGCCCCTCCCCGCCCTGTTTCTGCCCCCGCCCGTCTCTGCCCCGCCCCGCCCTGTATCTGCCCCCTCCCGCCCTGTCTCTGCCCCGCCCCGCCCTGTATCTGCCCCTCCCCGCCCTGTCTCTGCCTCGCCCCACGCTGTCTCTGCCCCTCCACACCCTGTCTCTGCCTCGCCCCACGCTGTCTCTGCCCCTCCCAGCCCTGTTTCTGCCCCTCACCCGCCCTGTCTCTGCCCCTCCCAGCCCTGTCTCTGCCCCTCCCCACCCTGTCTCTGCCCCTCCCAGCCCTGTTTCTGCCCCTCACTGCCCTGTCTCTGCCCCCTTATCTCCACTAAATCTCTACCTTGCCCCTCCCCACATAAGATTGTACAACATAGAAAATGTACACGCGCACACGCATACACACACACACACACACACACACACACACACACACACACACACACACACACACACACACACACACACACACACACACACACACACACACACACACACACACAAACATTAATGAGGAACTCTTGTGTTCAGTCCTGCTTCAGAATGTAGCGTGAAAATAAGGAATGTGAGTTTTGGGACAGCTAATCAGGGATTTTAACCCTGGCTCTGAGATAGCCAATCAGAGTCATTAACTGTGGCTCTGGTACAATCAATCAGGGTCTAACCCTTGCTCTGGGATTGCTAATCAGGGACTTTAACCCGGGCTCTGGGATAACCAGTCATTGTCATTACCTCCGGCACTGGGACAGCCAATCAGGATCATTAGCCCAGGCACATTGTGTTCCTGCCAAATAGCAGTCAGAAGACTTGGAGAATATCCAGTTAAGTTAGTATAAGAATATGGTGTTCTGGAGAGTATGATTATGTTTCTCCTGCACGGTTTGTCGATACTCAATATCTGTGATGCTCTGTGCTCCTCTGGGCAGTGTGTGTGCGTGTGCGCACGTCTGTCTGTCTATGTTTGGTTTGAATTGTGATTTTTCTGCTCTCTGTGAAAACGCAGAGCGGAGCGTCGCCGCTAATGTTATCCCTCGCGCTGTGAATCCCGCTCGGAGCAACGGGGTGGTTAATGAAACTTATGAAATGACATTGTGTCTCACGCGTGTGTTCCGTTTCCTCTTTTTCACTGCAGTGCTGAGGAAACTGACGGTTCACGGATTTAATGAGCCGCTCCAGAACATGGAGGTCATGGTAAGTTCTGAGAGGACAGCAGAAGGCCTTCACAGCGAACTCGCGGGCTAATGAACACTTAACATGCACGTACATTAGCTACTAACCCAATGTGTCTCATAAAAGGTGAGTAAAGGCGGCAGTATTCTTGCTGCGGAAACAAACTGGCTAGTTCGTATGAACTAAATGACGTGAAATGACACCTTTGTGGAGAAAACTAAACTCCACATTGACTTCGGCCACAGCAGTGCGCACATCCCTGCTGGCCGAATTAGCTGAGATATTTGCACACGTGACGTCACTGCGGATATTGTCTGCACTTGGTCTAAAATATCACATGGGTGGCCAGGGGCGTAGGTTTCATTGGAACATTGGGGGGGACCACAAACAGTACATTTTCTTTGTGATGATAATGGAGGGGAACACTAATAATATACCATCCAGCAGTAGCGAACCATGACTATTGGACCTAGGCCCTCAACCATTCCTCCCCCAGAAAAATTTGAGCCTTTTTAAAGCCATGGTAGGCTAATCAGGACATTAGTGGATAAGATAAGTTTATAACATTTTAAACTCTGTGGTTCTCAAACTCGGTCCTGGGGGTCCCCTGTGTATGCTGGTTTCTGTTCCAACCACAATTGCAATCCCTATATTTTAACAAGCTGTTAATTTTTCTTAATTAGGTGTTTTTCATATTTAGAGGGATTATTTACCCTCTTAAAACAAATTATGTCAGAAATAGTTATGCATACCATGAAGACTATCCCATGTTCACATTGTGCTTACAGTGCTATCTTGCAAACAATAATACAAGGTAACAATTTGTTTAACTGATCAATTTAAAGGACCTGAGGTGACTCAATAGGCTCCTAATTCAGTAGTTGAACACTTGTGTTTTAAGTTCCTTAATTTTTTCCTTAAACTTATTAACACAATGCAGATTTGGCTCATTATCATTTGCTTTGTCTTTTGAATAGTTAATTATTTACCAAGTCGCTAGTTTTAATTGCCAATGTGTCCACAATTTCACCAATTAGGAGCCTATTGATTCACCTCAGTCTTTAATTTGTTTAATTTGATCAGTTAAAACATTTTTATCTCTCTTTTTGTAATTGTTTGCAATATAGCACAATGTGAATTATTTTACTTTTATTCTTCATGACATGCTATTGCTAACATAATGTGGCTTCAGAAGGGAAATTACCTTTCTAAACATGAAAAACACCCAATTAAGAAAAATCAACACCTTGTTCAAATTCTGGGAAATGCAATTGTGGTTGGAACGAACACCAGCATATGCAGGGGGCCCCAGGACCGAGTTTAAGAACCACTGCCCTAGTGGTAGTCGTTGACATCCCAATTATGGTATTCACATTTCTCTGAACTTCTAAATTAGGCTACAACTTTAAGAAAAGCCTCATAATTCAATACAGTGTCGCCGCTTCCGAATACATCAGCCTCTCAAATTGCAACGCAGGGCAATAAAATAAACATTTTAAGGAACCAAATAGCCTACCTTTAAGAACCTACAACTGTTTTTTGATGAACCCTGAAGAGATTCTCTCTTCAATTGTCCAGCAATGTCGACATTTCCACAGTGCTACCTAACGTGCTAGCATTATCGCACTCGCGGCTGCAATACAATTGTTGTTATGAAAAAACATGTACTTTTTTTAATGTATATATAAGGCATAGACTGTACAAAAATAAGGAGCAGTTAAAGATAGTGTCATCACTGAAATAGCTTAATTTAGGAACAGCGCCTGCAGTAGCCTAGCCTAGCTGAATGGGGAAACTACTGGGTCGGCGATTCTTTTATTCACTGTGGGGATTTTGATTTGATTTTCAGTTGAGAGGACGTAGCGTAGCAAAGGCCGCCTATGCACCAAACAAACCATCTGCTCTACCCCCATAACGAGCGTCTCGATTTCATACTCCGTGACGTTTCGTCTTTTTTTGCGGTCTGACTTCTCCATTACAACCAACAAAACACTGACTAAAACACTGGGTTATAGGAATTGAAGTCGATAGTATTATCGGCTTGAGCAACCACCTCTAATTGTTGACTACATATCCCATTTGTGCTTTCATAAACTCAAACTTGTCGTGGACATGTGATAAACCATTGCTACTGTTTGAAGTAGCAAGGGGGTGGGTCGATAATTCATACTATGTTTACGGGCGTTACATATCTTTCCGCATAAATCTAAGTCATTTTTTACCGTTGTTGCAGACTTTATTGACTGTAAGCTTTACGTGGGAGAGGGATCAGTTATGGTTGGGGGGGACAATTCGACTCTTTCCAAACATTGGGGGGGGACACGTCCCCCGTGTCCCCCCCATAATCCTACACCCATGTGGGTGGCTGTATACACTCCTTGTCTGATTGAGCAGACAAACATAGTCTTCTCTTCTTTTCTTTTTTTGCAGCGCTGAATAAACTAAAGCGATTTTGAAACCATCGTCTTCCATCTGTCAGAGTTTCTGCTCCTTCACCATAGCCATAATGTTGCTTTCTGCTTTCAAAGCCAGGGTTTCAGCAGTGCCTCTCAAAGGAGCGCTCGCCCTGCCCCCTGGAAAATTGGAGTCGCAGGGAGACTCGGTGTATGGTTCAACCTCTTACCTGTGACCTTCAGGGTTCAAAGGTCAAAGGTGGGAGCCTCCAGTCCTTGGGTAGTATATATTATATAGAAAGGCATTTTTCTGACCCCCCCCCCTTTAAAAGGCAGCAGCAATCTTTGGATTAAAGTGTGCGGCTCAGGGGGTGCAGGGTGCAGAGTGAGAGGAGCCTTGTTCTGTCCTGCCCTAGTAAAATCACTCACACAGACGGCTGAGGACTCCTACACTGCCAGGAAACGTTTCAGATTTCCTTCTGCCTCCCTCTCTATATCAATGTTTCTCTCACTCTTTCTCTCCCTCCCTTCTTCCCTCTCTCTCTCCCTCACCCCTCTCCCTTTGTCCCTCTTTTTTCTGCCTCTTTTTCTCCCTCTCTCCATTCCTTCCTACCTGTCTCGCTCTCCCAACTCACCCTGGCCCTGTTCTCTCTCTCTCCTGATAGCCGAGAAAATTCACGGATACAACCAGTCAGGCTGAGAAACTTTAGAAACTCTGCACAATCAATCAGGAGCAGGGCTGAGAAACTTTAGAAACTCTGCACATCCAATCAGGAACAGAGCTGAGAAACTTAAGAAGACTGAAGTGCAATGACTTGTCCTGGTTTCAGCTCTACAGTGGGAAAGGGGTATAATGAGCCAGTCTGGTTCCAGCTCTACAGTGGGAAAGAGGTATAATGAGCCAGCCTGGTTCCAGCTCTACAGTGGGAAAGGGGTATAATGAGTCAGTCTGGTTCCAGCTCTACAGTGGGAACGGGGTATAATGAGCCAGCCTGGTTCCAGCTCTACAGTGGGAAAGGGGTATAATGAGCTAGCCTGGTTCCTGCTCTACAGTGGGAAAGGGGTATAATGAGCCAGCCTGGTCCCAGCTCTACAGTGGGAAAGGGGTATAATGAGCCAGCCTGGTCCCAGCTTTACAGTGGGAAAGGGGTATAATGAGCCAGCCTGGTTCCAGCTCTACAGTGGGAAAGGGGTATAATGAGCCAGCCTGGTTCCTGCTCTACAGTGGGAAAGGGGTATAATGAGCCAGCCTGGTTCCTGCTCTACAGTGGGAAAGGGGTATAATGAGCCGGCCTGGTTCCTGCTCTACAGTGGGAAAGGGGTATAATGAGCCAGCCTGGTTCCTGCTCTACAGTGGGAAAGGGGTATAATGAGCCAGCCTGCTTCCTAATCTAGAGAGAGTTATACGCCTCATTGCACAGTTTCTGCCTTCTTTTCAAGCAGTGATGCTCAGTCTTTCCCTAAAGCCAGAATTGGATTTAATGTTTTAAAAAACAAAATGTTTTAAATGTACTGACAGACGTCCGCACTCCTGCATGACCGCAGTGATTACACTATCAAACCTTCCTAATCTTTTTACTAGAATCGTAAATCAACTAAAATAAAAATGCCGTGTTTTTGGGGAAAACTGGTTTGTATGAGTTGTGCAGAAGCTACGCGAGCAGATCTGTGATAAAAGTGCTCGCTGTGCCAGGGTATTCTAGCACTGCGCTGCCGGTGTGAAGTTTATCTCTTGTGTTGAATTGAACTCCAAAGCTTTTTGAAATATTAATACATTTCTGTGCCGTGTGGGTCACTGAGCAGGTAATGGGAAAAACTTTGACCATCAATGTCAAAGCTGTGGTGTAATGGCATTAAAATTCCATTACTGGGGAAGAGATTTTGGGGGGGGACGTTGGGCTGGGGTGGGGTGGGGGGGGGGTAGTGGGGGTGTTGGGGTGGTTTGTGCGTCACACTTTGGATGCAATCACTGCCTCACCTTCCATTTATTTATTTTTTGTTATTGTGCACCACCTTACTGATTAGGTGTTGTGGGGTATATCAGTGAAGGTGCGCCCCCCCCCCCCCCACCTGTCTCTGATCCTACACCCTACAGGAGAGCCAGTGACTATTTTACACCTACAGGCCACACATGGTATTACAGGAGAGTCTGTTTTATAACCTATAGTCCACACCATACGCAGGCTGTGTTTGAATTAGAGCCCTATCTACTGCATCCTGTGTAGTGTGTACTAGCAGACTGTGTACTGTTTAGTACACAACATGCAGTATGGAAAAATATCCTTCATCCTATTTTCCAACCGTAATGTAGGAATATCATAAGAGGTCTCGTCCTTGCGAGGCCATGTCGCGTGTTGTTTTTGTTGTTGAAGGCAAACGTCAGTGGAGCTGCGCCTCATTTTTAAAGCGAAGCTGCGTGTCTTATTTATGGGATCAAAATGTTTGTTTACTTTCTGAAAAGTGTGCTTCCAAATATACTCAACGAAACCCCGGAAATTAGTATATCATCCGGGTATTTTAAGTAAAATTTTGCCTACTGAAATTTCTCATCCAGTGTACTCAACAAGCCACAGCCACAGTACAACAGAAGAGCCTGTTTTACACCCTACAGACCACACACAGTACTACAGGATAGCCAGTGACCATTTTACACCCTACAGGCCACACTCAGTACTATAGGATAGCCACGGCTGATTGGAGGAGCAATCTGTCTTTACCTGCAAGTGCTTGGAGAGTAGCTCGGGGCTGCTAATGCACTGGTAGCCAAGCCAACCTTAGTGTTCAGTGTCATTTCCTGCCCAACAGTGATTCTGATGCCCCTGATGCTGAATCTCGATGGAAAACTTAGCAGCTGTTTTTGATGATAGAGCCACAAGTGGGAATAGAACCCAACAGCTTTACCTCGGAAAGCCTTGGAATAAATAACAAAAGAGTCTCATGTCTAGTTAGCCGGTCATCCGCACCGGTGCGTTTTACATTCGGCAAGGGGGCGTTTTAATCTGTACCCCTCTCAGTCACGCTCATCTTATGACTCACTAGAACACTGTTACTTTAAGTGGTTTTCTGCCGCTGTTAAGAAATTCTATAATTTCCTTCCCACAAGCTTCTATTTGTCACCTGTTATTGTGGTGTGGATTCGCCCTTGGCGATTGCAACTTTAAAGAGATTGTTTTAACTTGAGAATGACATCGGGAGTAAAACAACAGTTACCAACTTTTCGCCTGGGCCTCTCCAGACACGTGGGAGTTTTTATTGGCAAGATTTTCAGGAGGCGGATCCCAGAACGGTGATGTATTTGTTACATGCCTCCTTTTCAATTTCAAACTAATTTGACAGTTTATGGTTGCCCCTAGCAAGATTGTTCCCTGTGGAGCTAGCGTAGCAACAGAATTTCATGTATGAAACTCCACTCCTCCTCCTTCACTGAGATGATGGCTACAATTAGCAAAAAATGGGTTAGCCTTCCCCCCAACCAAAATTAAGGAAGTTCATTACTGAATTCCACAGGTTTAGCCAGGCTAATAGTGGGACAGAGCGACAAAACTCTCGGGCAGAGAGGCTCAGCCCTCGGACGTACGCAAGCGAATCGATGACACTGTCGATGTCCTCTCTTCCCCCTTCATCACCACGGTTTGAGGGATGATGGTTAAATCTCACACTGCTTCTGATCCATTCAGACACTGCCTCTGGCATCCTGAGGGGTTTTCTTTCATTTAAAAAAAAAGAAGTAAAAATCAAGACTGCAAATTGAATGCTTTGAAGTCAAGCGGAGAGAAGGGGGGGGGGGGGGGTGTTGTTTCAGGGGGTGGCATGAAAAAACCTGAAATAACCTCCACATTAAAGTTTAAACCGCTATCCCTTTACTTTTTGCATTTGTTTATTTTTTTAGTTGCAGTGACGTTCCCGACAGGGGAGAGAGAATACCTTGTGAATGACTGGACGTTGTGTTCCCAACAGTCCAGGAGATTTTTTCCCCCCCACCATTTACGCCAGGTCTCATGTTAAAATAAACCTCATTTGTCACAGAGTCATGAACCATGGACAATACACAACTGAAGAGGCAGGATTTGTATTTGTGTACCAAACTCGAATGCAGATGCACAGTTTATATCACACTGACTGTACGCATCACGGTTGTGTTAGAGAGAAGCCGTGCTGTACCTGCATCGAAGCATGCTTTCATGGAATCTGTTAGATATAGATGATTGAATCTGTGTTAGATGTAGCACAATACAGTTAAATAGAAGCTGTGTTTTCACACAGTAAGTTTTGATTTAATTTGTGCTAGAAGTAGAACAATACAGGTTAAATAGAAGCTGTTGTTTTAGCACAGTAAGTTTTGATTGAATCTGCGTTAGATATAGCACAATACAGGTTAAATAGAAGCTGTGTTTTAGTACAGTAAGTTTTGATTGAATCTGTGTTAGATATAGTGCAATACAATTAAATAGAAGCTGTGTTTTAGCACAGTAAGTTTTGATTGAATCTGTGTTAGATACACCACAATACAGGTTAAATAGAAGCTGTGTTTTAGTACAGTAAGTTTTGATTGAATCTCTGTTAGATACAGCACAATACAGGTTAAATAGAAGCTGTGTTTTCACACAATAAGTTTTGATTGAATCTGTGTTAGATACAGCACAATACAGGTTAAATAGAAGCTGTGTTTTCACACAGTAAGTTTTGAATGAATCTCTGTTAGATACAGCGCAATACAGGTTAAATAGAAGTGTTTAGTACAGTAAGTTTTGATTGAATCTGTGTTAGATACAGCACAATACAGGTTAAATAGAAGCTGTGTTTTAGCACAGTAAGTTTTGATTGAATCTGTGTTAGATATTGCACAATACAGGTTAAATAGAAGCTGTGTTTTAGCACAGTAAGTTTTGATTGAATCTCTGTTAGATATAGCACAATACAGGTTAAATAGAAGCTGTGTTTTAGCACAGTAAGTTTTGATTGAATCTCTGTTAGATGTAGCACAATACAGTTAAATAGAAGCTGTGTTTTCACACAGTAAGTTTTGATTTAATTTGTGCTAGAAGTAGAACAATACAGGTTAAATAGAAGCTGTTGTTTTAGCACAGTAAGTTTTGATTGAATCTGCGTTAGATATAGCACAATACAGGTTAAATAGAAGCTGTGTTTTAGTACAGTAAGTTTTGATTGAATCTGCGTTAGATATAGCACAATACAGGTTAAATAGAAGCTGTGTTTTAGTACAGTAAGTTTTGATTGAATCTGTGTTAGATATAGTGCAATACAATTAAATAGAAGCTGTGTTTTAGCACAGTAAGTTTTGATTGAATCTGTGTTAGATACACCACAATACAGGTTAAATAGAAGCTGTGTTTTAGTACAGTAAGTTTTGATTGAATCTCTGTTAGATACAGCACAATACAGGTTAAATAGAAGCTGTGTTTTCACACAATAAGTTTTGATTGAATCTGTGTTAGATACAGCACAATACAGGTTAAATAGAAGCTGTGTTTTCACACAGTAAGTTTTGAATGAATCTCTGTTAGATACAGCGCAATACAGGTTAAATAGAAGTGTTTAGTACAGTAAGTTTTGATTGAATCTGTGTTAGATACAGCACAATACAGGTTAAATAGAAGCTGTGTTTTCACACAGTAAGTTTTGATTGAATCTGTTAGATATAGCACAATACAGGTTAAATAGAAGCTGTGTTTTAGCACAGTAAGTTTTGATTGAATCTGTGTTAGATATAGCACAATACAGGTTAAATAGAAGCTGTGTTTTAGCACAGTAAGTTTTGATTGAATCTCTGTTAGATATAGCACAATACAGGTTAAATAGAAGCTGTGTTTTCACACAGTATGTTTTGATTGAATCTGTGTTAGATATAGCACAATACAGGTTAAATAGAAGCTGTGTTTTCACACAGTAAGTTTTGATTGAATCTGTGTTAGATGTAGCACAATACAGTTAAATAGAAGCTGTGTTTTCACACAGTAAGTTTTGATTTAATTTGTGTTAGAAGTAGCACAATACAGGTTAAGTAGAAGCTGTTGTTTTAGCACAGTAAGTTTTGATTAAATCTGTGTTAGATATAGCACAATACAGGTTAAATAGAAGCTGTGTTTTAGTACAGTAAGTTTTGATTGAATCTGTGTTAGATATAGCACAATACAGGTTAAATAGAAGCTGTGTTTTAGCACAGTAAGTTTTGATTGAATCTGTGTTAGATGTAGCACAATACAGTTAAATAGAAGCTGTGTTTTCACACAGTAAGTTTTCATTTAATTTGTGTTAGAAGTAGCACAATGCAGGTTAAGTAGAAGCTGTTGTTTTAGCACAGTAAGTTTTGATTAAATCTGTGTTAGATATAGCACAATACAGGTTAAATAGAAGCTGTGTTTTAGTACAGTAAGTTTTGATTGAATCTCTGTTAGATACAGCGCAATACAGGTTAAATAGAAGCTGTTGTTTTAGCACAGTAAGTTTTGATTGAATCTGTGTTAGATACAGCACAATACAGGTTAAATAGAAGCTGTGTTTTAGTACAGTAAGTTTTGATTGAATCTCTGTTAGATACTGCGCAATACAGGTTAAATAGAAGCTGTTGTTTTAGCACAGTACGTTTTGATTGAATCTCTGTTAGATACAGCACAATACAGGTTAAATAGAAGCTGTGTTTTAGCACAGTACGTTTTGATTGAATCTGTGTTAGATACAGCACAATACAGGTTAAATAGAAGCTGTGTTTTAGCACAGTAAGTTTTGATTGAATCTGTGTTAGATGTAGCACAATACAGTTAAATAGAAGCTGTGTTTTCACACAGTAAGTTTTGATTTAATTTGTGTTAGAAGTAGCACAATACAGGTTAAGTAGAAGCTGTTGTTTTAGCACAGTAAGTTTTGATTAAATCTGTGTTAGATATAGCACAATACAGGTTAAATAGAAGCTGTGTTTTAGTACAGTAAGTTTTGATTGAATCTGTGTTAGATACAGCACAATACAAGTTAAATAGAAGCTGTGTTTTAGTACAGTAAGTTTTGATTGAATCTCTGTTAGATACAGCGCAATACAGGTTAAATAGAAGCTGTTGTTTTAGCACAGTAAGTTTTGATTGAATCTGTGTTAGATATAGCACAATACAGGTTAAATAGAAGCTGTGTTTTAGTACAGTAAGTTTTGATTGAATCTCTGTTAGATACAGCACAATACAGGTTAAATAGAAGCTGTGTTTTAGTACAGTAGGTTTTGATTTAATCTGTGTTAGATACAGCACAATACAGGTTAAATAGAAGCTGTGTTTTCGCACAGTAAGTTTTGATTGAATCTGTGTTAGATATAGCACAATACAGGTTAAATAGAAGCTGTGTTTTAGCACAGTAAGTTTTGATTGAATCTGTGTTAGATGTAGCACAATACAGTTTTAACACAGTAAGTTTTGGTACAAACTGTTAGATGCAGCACAGTAGGGTTAAATAGGATCTGTGTTAAATGTGACACAGTACAGTTGGATATGAACTGTGTTATAGCACAGTAGATTTTTAAGTTGTGAAATGTAGTACAGTTTTAGACTGTGTTAAAAGCAGCATAGTCAGTTTGGATAGAAGCTGTGTTTTATTTTAGTATGGGGGGCTTGTAAGGAGCTCAGTGCTCAAGGCCATGGGGGGGGGGAACAGAGAGCATGCTTGTGCGGGGGGTGTGGGGGTGGGAACAGGTAGCACGCATGTGCAGGTGATGCATTGCCTTGACGAGCGGCCAGCTCTGAACCTCCATTCCAGCTGAGCTACAGCACTGTACCCCCACCCCCTCTCCCCGGGTTCAGACAGCTGCTGGGGGCCGTTACCTTCCCGCGAGATGCAGACGCGTCTATAAAACACCCATCCGCACCTCCTCCTCCCAGGACTGGTGCGACGTGCATTGCGCCGGAGATTCATGAGCACACAGACCGCTGCCACCCCCCCGGGGCCAACTCCTGATTTAAGGCCCGGGAATAGATTTACTCCATCGTGCCCGGCCACAACGCTAGATTAGTTCAGACTTGTCAGACTTGCGCGGGGTGGGGATGGTCTGCTCTGACGGCAAAAAAATAAGTAAAATTACCTCAGTAATTCCAGATACTCATTTCGCAATGCCCTGATTTGTCCGCCATTTACTATTTGGCCCTTTAAGCAGGAGCTCTTAGCCAAAATGACTAGCGCAAGGTGCATTTAACATGGCTTGGAAACCTACCCTTCAGCTCTAGCTGGAGACGTGTCAAACTACAGTCAAATCACTGCCATTGGAGAGCTGCTTGCTACCAGACCTGCATGATACAGGGAGAAAAGGATTATGTTTTTTAGCTTTAAAGCACCTAACTTCAGTTAAACCCACATGAGTTTGTCACCTCTGTATCATACGCTGAAAATAAACATTCACCGCATGAATCAACACATGAACTAGATAAAACAGCCAGCGGTGTAGCGAGACGGCTAGGGAAGTGTGTTTGTGACTTCAAGGTTGCGGGTCGCTGTCCCGGGTGAATCCCGCTTCCTCGACAGGTAGACGCGCGGGTTCGCCTCCCAGGTGAGGCGCTGTCTTGCGTTAGCATTGCAGCCTGACCTTTAGCGGGTGGTCTTTTGATCTCCGGCGTGTCTGTGAAATTGCGGAGGTTTCATCCACCCATGCTCTCCTGTGTGAGTCACACCGCGGTTCTGAAGAGCCGCTAATTTTTGAGGAGGGGGCGGTTCTGAGCACTAAAAATAAGAGCAGTTTTCATTATCTCCGGAGTTGTGTCAGTTAGGCTTAACAGCCGCAGACAAGTTTGCTCTCCGGAATGATGATCTCAAAACTAACTCATTATTTTTTTTAACACCGGAGAGCAAAGGCTTACACGTTATGCCGTTGTTACTGAATATGACACTCTTAACCCCTAGGCGCAGATGGCAAATTTCACCTATTTAGGGGGTGCTCTGTTTAAGGCTTTATAACTCCAGGTGTGAGCATCACATAAACTTGGTAAATGGCTTAAAGGAAACAAGACAGGTGTACCATTTACAATACAAACTTAGATTTGTTTATTTTCATAATTGAAGTCAAAATAAAGTGCCACAAATGCAAAGAAACTTTAAAAAAAAAAAAAAAAAAAAAAAAACCTTTTTTAAATTTTAAAAAAAATTTTGCTGAGAGCTACATAAGTGAAATCGGTAATATATATATGCATTTCCTGGATCATAAACTCAATGTCCACAAGTTTTGCTAAATCTGAGGATGATATGCAGAACTACTAAAGGTCTATGATGCAAAATATGGCAGTGTATCCTGTGGTCTATTAGTGTCTCCAAATCTATCCAAATGGCTAAATTGTGCACTGCTTTAAATAAAAATAATTATGATATATTTAACTACAAATCAACAGTTTTGGCTCATAAAATTCACGTTTGCCTAATTTTCAAGTGGGAATTACTATATTTTATAATAATATATAGTAATAGATCTATGGGTCCAAAACCCCTATGCAAAACATGTCATAAAATTTATAAAATTAGTTTTGTCCATTATAAAGCATATACATTTGCTCCTTCTGATGGCTTAAGATAAAAAACATTGATATCACAGTGTTACATACACCTAAATATGTTGCCTAATCATTCACTCTTGTACCTCTGTAAAACATCACTTGTCCCTGTACTTTACAGTATGTATACGTTTGTCCTGGGATTGCATTTTTCTGTAGTTTTTTAAATTTTTCTATTCATAATGCCTCCAAGGAATTTTTTACCTTAATCTACCACATATCAGAGACAAGTATATACGCCATTGCCTATATTATGAACGAGAACATGAACATAAAATAGTATTCCACCATCTGCAAAATGCTGCCAAATGTTCTATCTTCAATGAACATCGGTAGCCTACATGAAAAATACATTTAACGATTGCACTACAGTATGTGAAATGCACTCAAAATGCGAAAATAACAATAGGGCTATCAAACAAATTGGAAAGACAGTGCTCGAGTGGAAACATGAACGTACATATGTAGCCAGCAAGACCAACGGTATTTTAGACGCAAAAATACTTACATATCGGAAATGGGAAACTCCCTTCCCTAATGCGTATTCTATAGAGCTTGCGTAATACTAGACCGTTAAAACGAAAACTGCCGTTACACTGGGCTGTAGTAAATTGTTCAAAGCACCCAAAAAGACATGGCATATACCGTTGCTAAGGTTATAATGTACTCTATTGGATAGAAAAGATGACAATTAAACCAGAATGAACTGTAATGAATGAGACAGACTTTCAGGGCATGGGGGTATTACGCGTCGACGTTTCAGATAGTGTAATAGCGGTATAAGGGGTTGTATATTTCTCAAACCGATTGTACCAGACAATAAATGACCACTGATTTTTGAAAGGAACATCTCGGTGTGTAAAACCAATGGTAGGATTGTATATTTATTTCATATTTAGTAGCATATATTGCGAGTAGAATACATGGTAGAATGAGACAGTACTTTCACAGTTTATTTTGCATTTGAGTGAGTGTTTTCTGGCATACGATCAGGCTATTTTTGGGTTTATCTCGTTGCTATGACGTTATTCTAATTTTATATGATGAATATATTTATGAACTCAAACATAGACGCTATTGTCCACTATGTCACGCATGGGTAGGTATAGACTAGGTGGGGGGGTTGCTTGTTAAATGGACTTGCTACGGGGAAATAGTGACACTTAGAAACTTCGTATTCGGGAGAAATCGTCACGAACCGTCTACCAATAAAATGAAAACACAGTGTTTGTGATTTCCACTAATAGTTTGGCTGCAGGAGCAACGAATGTCTCAGTTGAGCAAAAAGATTCCGCCGGCATCACCTTCTACGCAAAGGGGTTAAGCTTAATTTGTGTCATTTACCTGCTTTTGGTCAGAATGGTGGGTGTTCTCACCTCAGAGTTAACTTCTTTTTCCCCCACGCCCATGACGTCAAAAGATACTGTGGGTCCAACGGAGGGGGTCGAACAACCCCTCCGCTTGGACCTGACTGTCCCACGCAGCCCAGAAAGGCTCCAGACAGACCATTAACACGGCACTGCTCCGATTTTACCGCTTGTAACTCAAACTTGGCGAAACGCAGAAAAAAGTCAAGTCAGAGAAGCAATACCTCTTCCCCCCATCTTATTTACCCAGTCTCTCTCTCTCTCTCTCTCTCTCTCTCTCACTCTCTTTATCACACTTTCACTCACTGACTCGTTCAATCTCACTCCCTCTCTCACTGTCATTCTTGTGCTCTTTCTAATTCTCTTTCTCTCTTTCACTCTCACTCTTTGTCGCACTCTCTTTCACTCACTCACTCTCACTCCCTCTTCCTCCCTCTTTCCCCAGGGGTTCCTGAGTGCCGTGTTTGAGAGACTGCGGCAGTTCCTGGATTGCTGTAAGTGCGCCATCTTAATCTCTTTAAAACGCCTTTACCCTCCTATACCCCAAACAGTGGAGTGGTGTGCGGAACGGGTGAGTTTCATCAGGACAGACAGATGCTCGGTTCTCAGGACTGGATAACAGACAGGACAGATTACCTACTTGGGCTGTGGCGGCTGCTTAATTTACCCCCTGTGTAAATTTAAACCCCCCTCCCACCCCCAATATGAGGCTTTCCTGTTCCTCTGTCTGTGTGTTTGAATCTGCTGTTGTGACTGGGAGCAGCCTGTCAGTGTCTACATTAAGTGTGACGGCGTTCTGCTTGCTGCTTGTCTGCGATTAAAAGCTGGTTCAGCAGGACGGATTCTCTGAAATTTTTGTGAAACCGCATCCCCCTCCCCTGTCCTCGTCCCCCTGGATAACCCCTGTTAAGTTGTGAATGAACCAGCCATCCTGCTTGAAAGGCAGAAAAGTTTAATTTAAATAATTTTTTGAGGGTGCGGGGTGGGAGGGCCAGAGGAACAGCAGAGATTTTTTTGCAGATAACCGTCCGTCTCTAGCTGGTCCGTGGTCCACGCTGTCGTGCGCTTCATCCTCATTGGCTGGGTCTGACATGGCGGGTCATGCTTATCCCTTGCTTTTGACCGGGAAACTTCCGTTATCTCTCTGGGGAAGTTTGGATGGGCGGGGTACTCCTCCCCCCTCGTCACTGTCCTCTCTTCAGGGTTTAGTAATAATAAATAATGCGTTTGCGATGACCTGAATCACCATGATAGTGGTACGGTATGGAATGTCCTCCTTTAGCTTAGCATCACCAGGTCTTCTGAGATGACGAGTTCAGCATACGGGACTCTTAATTTGACAGCGACATATTAGGTCTCTCCTGCTCTGGAATGTTTTTCGGTGGGGGTGGGGTGTCCCAGTTACAGAATCCCTCCCTCCCTGGGCGATGCTACAGCCAATCACGTGCAGGATCAGTGGTAGGTCCAGGCACAGGAACAATTTTTTCTGTTGGACGTGTCATGGCCAAAGTCTTCCGGCTGGATGTATCTGAGACAAAGCCCTCCAGCTTCTGTCAGCAGCCCCGGCCCGGTTGATTAAGTGCGCTTCCCCCGACAGGTAAACGTGCAGCTGTACGGAGACGTAACCCATGGAGCGTGGTGGTCTTAGCTGGGGGAGCCTGCTCACTGCACAAGTAGCCCAGTGGGGTTTCGGCTAGCTTAGCAGCCTACTGCCTCTGCGCTTATGCTGGTTTCTCAGCAGGACGCTAATGTCATCTGACAATTCAGTACAGTCATGGGTCAAATGCATATCTGCACTTCAAAAACCAAAAAATAAGTCAATCTTAACAAGTATTTTAGTCTTTAAAATTTGGACTTAAAAACCTTCTATTACCATTTCGCTAAATAAGACTGCATTGAGGTGAGTCAGTTTGACTCATTTCAAGATTTGCCAATGGGGTAAGACAATTTCATTTGTTAAGCAAAAAATAACTTAAAACAAGCTAATATCTTCTACTTGAAAGAAAGAAATAAGATTTTAAGCCTCATTACAAGACTATAACACTTGTAACACTTTTTTTTTTGCAGTGTGACTGTAACTCTATAACTGGCTGGTATACTTTGAAAACACTCCCACAGATCTCTTGAGAATTTTTATGTTCGCTTTTCGAGACGAGCAATCGTACTTCATAAAATATTCCCTTCAGTCATATGATTGGTGATTCATACTGAAGGGTAAATAATCTTCTTTAGTAGAAAATGAGAAACTTTTGGGTAAAATAAAGTTTTATTTTTAAATTGTCAGTAATCTCTAACAATCTGGTCTTAAAAGGGTTAAAGTATTTAAAATGTTGATTTGACTCGTGTCAACCCCCCTACAGGTAGACAGGTGGGCCCTGGAAGCGTTTGTAGGGAGAAGCTGGAGAAGACCATCATCCTCTACACAAAAGTTGTGAGTAAAATTTTTTTTTTTTAAAAAGACAAAGAAAGAAAGCAGCATCTTTGTTTTGTTTATGATGGTTCAGTCCAGTGCTTGGAGTGTTTTTTTGTTTGATCAACCAATCAGTTTATTTGTTAATTGCACAACTGAACTAATTAACACTTACTTAACTGTAATTAAGCTGTAGGATTTAAAGAGGTCACGATATGTTACCTGTTAGATATGGGTTTAACAGGGCGTTACCCTTGCAGATCAGAATAAAAGTTTACTAAAAACAGAAACAGAATATGTATGTATATAAGTTCCTTTAGTATTTTAAGTATTTTTACTTTTTTTAAAATTCGTTATTATTTTATGTATTTTAATTGCTTGGATTTATCGTATTTCTTAATAGACTTGTGTGATCGACCAGAAAAGCGCAAATCCCTTCTTTATATAGATGATGCCCTCACCATACTCAAATTCTGTGGTGTGGTTGTGGTTTTAACTGGGGGTTGAAAGAGGCAATCGTGGGGCAGCATTTGTTTTCCAGAATATCAAGGTAATTTTCATAAAATTTTTGTTCTGTTCATAATATAGCCTTCTATGGTTTTTATTTGGGGTGAGACCAGTGGCGGAAGCTAGTTATGAGGGGGACCTGTGCCAGAATGTTTACGGGGCCCCTCACACCCTCAGACGCATGCATGCACACACACGTTTTTGGAAGACCGGCTCAAGATTTTTTTGACAGCCTAGTACCGAGCCCAGGACATTCACAGAAACCAGATTTTTTTCTCAGAACATTTGATTTATCAATTGATTTATTGATAGCTGCTGGAATGTAATGAGCAAATTTAGTAATTTTGCCAAAATTATAACGAAAAAAATCTTGCCTACTGCACCTTTAACTGCAGTGGTGGTAAAACATACAAGTAAGTGCTAATTGTGTTGTTAGCCTTTATTGATCACCGTATGAGGCTAAATGATGCATCTACAAACCAATAGCACTAACCCATAAAAATTGATTTCTAACGTTAACTGTTCAATCGAATGGTAAAGGTGAAAAGTAGGCTACTCACTCATTTGAAGGGCATCCGACAAGCAATCTCCTTCAAATTGAGAAAATATAGCCAGTCCATCCAGTCTATGCTGTCCTATGCTGCTCCTCAGGTAGTTCTTGAATAATTTTAACTTTGAAAATGTGGACTCTGCTGTTGCGACTGTAATGTTACATGCAGTGTCGTAAACAACAGAAGTGCAGTAGCCTACATACCTCAACCAAATGTAGACATTACATTTGGATGGTGTTCCACAGTAAGCATTTTTTCAATTTGGGAGATGGGGGTTTGTTGAGCAGTCTGAACAAGTCCTGAATGACGGTTCAGCAGGGAAGGTTATTGATCCCTCTTGACGTTAGTGGTCAGACAGACGTTTTGACAAACACTTTGGCAACTTCGCTACCTTTTTCTCCTTGTCCGTTTTCTCTTTTGAGATCCACTTTTGTGTTTATAAGGCATTATAAAGTTGTTGCAAGGACTCTTTCCTCACTAGCTAGCTGACCTTAAATTGTCGCTGCCAAAACTAGCTAACAATTACGTAATTCTGCATCATCACATGATAAAAAATAGGCACTTGACAACAACATACGCAGACATATCCCAGCAATCTTTGCATATCAGAAAATAACACTAATACCAAAAGAATGACCACAACTTATTTAATTGAATAGATTACCTTGAATTTGAGTTGTTGGCTCAGGAGGGTGTCGGAATTTTATTGTAAAACCAAAAACACAGGGGGTTTGGGGTCCAGGGTCGGGGTGGCTGGCTGTATCGAGGAGGCTAATTTTCGGGTTTCTCCTCACATGCAGCTGCTGGACTTCCTGGAGTACCACCCGTTCCCTTTCATCCCGCTCATCCAAAGGTCACTGGAGTTTGCCGTCTGCTACGTGTTCACGGAGGCAGGCGAGGGTGTGGCCTTCGAGAGGTTCATCGTGCAGTGCATGAACCTCATCAAGAAGATTGTCAAGAATGATGCCTATAAGCCCGCCAAGAACATTGAGGGGTGGGTTCCTGTCCTGTCCTTCCCTCATACTGTACCCCTTTTCACCCCAACATTGGCTTTCAACCCAACATTGTACCCCCTTTTAACCCAACACTGTCTTTCAAGCTAACACCATATCCCCTTTCAACCCAACACTGTACCCCCTGTCAAGACAACACTGTCTTTCAAGCCAACACCATACCCCTTTCAACTCAACATAGTACTCCCTTTCAAACCAACACCATACCCCCCTTTCAACCCAACACTGTACCCCCTGTCAACCCAACTCTGTCTTTCAATCCAACACTCTACCCCCTTTCAACCCATTACTGTCTTTCAAACCAACACTCTACCCCCTTTCAACCCAACACTGTACCCACTTTCAGCTCAATAGCATACCTCTTTAAACCCAACAACACACCCCCTTTGAACTAGGGTGGTTGGCAGTGGGGTGTTGTGGTTTAGAAGCAGCTCAAAGGTTGCGGATACAAATCCCATGTGGGGCAATGCTACTGAAGCCTTAATTGCTACTTAGAGGTACGTACTATACTTGGGTACTTAATCACTTCAGTAAACATCCATCTCTATAAATGGAAAATATGGAAGAGTGTAAACCAGGTTGCTAAGGGGGAAAAAAAGGTAACACAATTTGAGTAGTTCCTCGAAGGAACATTTTTTTCATGTTATTTCTTTTGTCATGTTGAAGTGCCCTTTGTGGAAAGGAATCCTGTCTTTCCGCCTGAAAATATCAGGTTCAGTGACCTTTGAGTGAGCGCTGTCTGTTCTTATGAAAGCCTATCAGATTATTTTCTGGAACAAAGCTGAACATGATGTGCATTCTATGTAAAAAAATCTAAATCGGTGAGTGCAAATGTTGTTGTTGCCTCATTACTCCGACATTGCTGACAGAAATGGTGGATAAGCAGAATATATATTGGGAGCTGTCAAGTGTGCTTTTATAAAGGAAAGAAGAACATTTCCCCTGTCTGTAATTTCATCAGCCCGCCTCAAATTTGCGGGCCCCCCTTTATTCGCCGTACATTCTTCACTGCAAAAGACAGTGGGCCTCATTCTCCAACCATTCTACGAACAAATTTGTTCTTCTGACTTTCTTTGAAACGTTTTTATGACGTTTATTTTATTCACCAATGTTTTCTTATTTGGGATTTTTTTCTTGGGTTCAAAAGAACTCAAACATCAGTTAATCCCGCACTTAAAGGGGTAGGAAACACTAAAACACATTTTTTGAGATGTTAACTAATATTGCCTCAGATGGAAGAGAACAATAGTATGCATTACATCTACAATTTTGGGAAAAATGTTGAATTTCAGTATTTTAGCCGTTACATCGCCTATTCTTCTCCTCCCGGGTTGAAAATGAAAAATGGGCGACGTCATTGAAAATGACATAGAAGCGTACGTTTGGTACACTTCTACGTAATCAGTTTCGCACTTTGTTACCGCCCCCAATATAAATACATTCCTGAGAAGGGCGTGGCCAATGGCCATATCCATTTGACAATCAATATCGTTGTAGCCTATAGTTAGTCTCTTTCGATGTAGGTCTATTCGTTTTTTTTTCCAATTCTGCTAGTTATATTAACAATTGTAAGTTTGTTTTTTCAATTCCAGTAGTTTCAATTTACAAGCAATGAGCGATGGGTCGCAAGTGTGCTTTCTCTGGGTGCAAGAGCATCAGCGGATTAACGTTCCATGCTTTCCCGAGAGATCCGGAGAGAGATGTAGGCTACTCTGCCTGGGCATTTTGGGTCTGTCTGCTGGCAAGTTTGTGTGCAACAAGCATTTCCCGTGGTGACTGTTACGAGAACTATGCCCAGGTTGAATTGGGTACGCTAGCCAATATCACCTTCGACTGAAGGAAGACGCAGTAACGTTACAAAGCCCTACTGATATTTCTGTCCCTCCAAATGCGGTAAGTTAATTTAAGTGTACGGCGTCAGCTTACTAACGTTGGCTTGCTAACGTGAGTTGAGGGGTCCAATTTACTTGAGTTGTTTTTCATATTGTTAACCTTAGTAAACTGGCCGGTCATATTTCACTGCCTTTCGCGTATAAACTATAACGTTAGGTTTGATACTGCGTTGTCAATCTTACTGGCCTGGGGTCTGTATCAGGGAGCAGGAGTTAAGTTACGTTTGTTGGATAACAGTTAACTGCACTATACGGAACACCCCCAAGTCTGGAACATGTAACTTACTGAAATAAAAATGGTACAAGGTACAAAGTGATACAAGCCCCATGCTGAGTTTATGTTAACTTATGTCTTAGTTAAGTTATTTGGATAGCTATCAAGCTAGTAAACGTACAGTTGTGGATAGCCAGGATAGGTAAAACAAGCCAAAAGCCGTTCAGTTTCACTTGACAGTCATTAGCCTACGTGTTGTATTTTTTCATGTTTGTGTACGTTAGGTCAGACTGAATATTTGCTGACAAACGTTAACTTACTGGGCAGAACATTGATTTGAGCAGATTGTGAAGTCTCCCGTAGCCTAGCCTTCAGCTAACAGCCGTTTAGTTCACTTGGCCTTGATTAAATATTTTATGTCATGTTCGTGTACAGGTAGCCTATGTTAGCTGTAAGGTTATAGATGGCTAAAAAAGCAACTTAGTTTGACAATGGAGTGATGGTGTGACATGATGATGCTTCGTATTTACAGAGTAACTTAGCTGCCGTTTATTTTCACTTGGCATTAATTACGTATTTTATTTATTAATTGTTCATTTATTTATTTTATTTGTTACGTATTTCATGTTAGTGTACGGTTAGGTCAGACTTTATATGTGCTGACAATACTGGGCATAACATCAATTTAAGCCGAAGGAGATAGTCAAGTTCACAAGTGGGATAAAAGATGATTAGCTAGACTACCACTCAGAGACTTCTCCCAACGGCTCAAACTGATAGGGCTCCGGACCATTTCCTCCTTCATACTCCTGGTCGGTGGAAAGCCAGAGGATTCCGGAGGGGAGAAGTCCTCCACCTCGAAAGAGCCATTTATTGATACCACAGAAAGTGATTGATACATACTCCGTATCACTCTATCTATTCCTAGTGGGTATGTCTTCGGCGATAGCCTCTCTCCTCGCTTTCACCCCTCCCCCCCCCACTGCTGCTTTCTACGCCCATTTAATTGCATTTTTCTAATTTGTAGTGTGGGCGGAGAGGGTAACCAAGGGTTTCATAACCCTTTAAGAACAAATTTGTTCGTAGAGTGATTGGTGAATGAGTCCCAGTTTTCACACTTGGAAAATGAAATTTTCTTTTGATTAATTAATGAATTCATAATTTTATCCTGAAGGGCACGCTGTGGATTTGTGATTCACCTGGCTGAGGATCAGGGGAGTGACAAATGAAACATCATCTGTTTGCAAGGCCGTTTTTGTCCTGTTTGTCAAAAAGATTTTTCACATAATTTCCTTAACCCCTCAAATCAGTATCCATTTTCCTCTTTATATACTGCTACAGAAAAGGAAAGCTGTCACAAATTGATCCTGATCCAGTGTGAAAATGATAGGGGTGTCACGATACCGATTCGAAATCGAAAATCGATCAAAATGAGCGTTTGATTTCGAACTTCGAAATCACAAGCTGGTTCGCGATTCTCCCAGTTTTTTTTTTTCTCTCCACCCCCGCCCCCCGCGCGCTCTTCTTAGCCTTTCATGTGATGGGTAAAATGTAAAAAAAAGTAGCCTACTTGGCCATCTCTAATGTAAGCGTTTCCGACAAAATTAAACTTGACTCCTTCCACTGCATTTTGTTCGTCCACGCAGGCGTGCGTCCGAAGAAAAAAAAAAACGATATTTCAAAGAAGACACATAGCTGTTAGTTAACGTTAGCTTTCCAGTAGCCTGCATTACTTTTCGACACACCATGGCCACTGCCGTGGTCGGAGATGGAGAAACAGAACTGGAAAATCCTCCTGCTTCCCTCAAGTCACCGGTGTGGCAACATTTTGCCTTCCCGTGAGTTATATAAACAACGAACGCGTCATTGACAAAAAAACGACAGTTTGTCGGCTATGCTACACGCGAGTACCATACACCACCTCAGGCAACACGTCAAATATGGCAGGACACATTCTCAGGCATCACAAAGAAATAGATTTGACTGGGAAAAAAACATTGACACAGGCAACTCTTCCATTCTCATTTAGAATTTGAAAATGTAAATGACAGTTGTCAGGGCATGAAAAAAAAAGTGTAAATAGTTAATAGCGTGGTACATGTTCAACTGTTTATTATTTCAGATATTAGTTTGTTAAAGCTCTTAACTGTTCAAAGAATGTGAACACGCTCATCTTTTTAAAGAAGAATTTGAAAATGTAAATGACCGTTGTCAGGGCATAAAACCAATGTGTAAATTGTTAATAGCGTGGTAAATGTTCAACTGTTTATTATTCTAGAGTCTAGTTTTGATAAAGCTCTTAACTGTTTAGGTGTGTTTAAATATTATCATATTTTTGTTATTATTTATAATTGTTATTATTCAAATAAAAGTTACTTATTGAGAAACAAGTATTTTTCTTTACAAATCAAGACTCGATAGTCTAACAATAGCCATTAGTTAGACTATAGTGCTGGGAAAAAAAATAGTGCTGGAAAAAAATCGAAAATCGAATCGTGACCTTAAAATCGAAAGTCAAATCGAATCGCGGATTTGGAGAATCGTGACACCCCTAGAAAATGAGCTGGTAGCATTACATTACTCACTGAAAACTGAGTCACTATCTGTTTTCCAGTCCACATTGAGTTTCAATAACAAGTACTGGAGTCGGGTCATGAGTAGTGGAGTCATGAGTAGTGGTGTCTGAGTCAAGTCACAAGTAAATTTTTGAGTCACGTTTTACTTGGATCCTTATTCCTTCAATCCCCATCCCTGAGTCCTCCCCTCTTGACAGACTCCCCATCCCAGAGGTCTTTGCTGAGGAGGTTCCAAGTAGTGACAGACAGACGGGGGTCAGAGTCGGGGTATCACTCTGTGATGTGTGTCCCCCTTTCAGACAGCAAGCCAGAGAGCCTGGAAGCACATAAGATAAAGACGGCCTTCTTCACACACCCTACCCTGACCGAGATCGGCCGTCGCCTGGTGTCCCACTACTTCCTGCTCACAGAGGAAGAGCTGACCATGTGGGAGGAAGACGCTGAAAGCTTCGGTATTTCTGTCCTACTTTTCTTTCTTCACTTTTTGTTTGTCAGCTTCCTTATAATTGTTATAATTGTTACAAACAGCTGCGTTTTGATTCTGTCCTGCATGTTCCGCTACCTATGGAGGGGATTCCTCAGTGTCTGATCGACTCTAGGAAGTTTAACTCGTAACAATACTGTCACAGCCATCTAATCAGGGCAAGGCCTGCTAGCCAAGGGGAATTAATGTGAACAGGCATCTTATCCGGGGAAACTTTCATTTCTCCTGTTAGAACCATCAGGCCCTTAATGAATTAAAATCTCTAAATGGGTACAGAGATTATATTACTGTGTCATATTTGTTGGGGTGCCATCCATCATGGGTAAAGATCAAACAATCCTGCGGCCTGGCTATGGATTCTCATTAGTGGTTAGTTTACACTTGGAATACTTGGGGGTTTAACTCCCCGCAGAAACGTGCTGACCCGTAAATTAAACTGTTCAGAGAGAGCGGTGGTAAATTAAGTTCTTCCTGCGGCCTCTGAAGGCGGGGGCCGACTCCAAAGGCCTGGAAAAATCCATCGGAAAAGGACAGCTGGAATTTATTCCCGGTGACAATTTCACTTTTATTGCTTACTCGTAATTGGAAGTAGTCATTTCCTTAATTCATAACTACTGGCTCTGGAAGGAAAAGGCATGTACACACACACACACACACACACACGTATGCACGCTCACATGATTGGAAGTTTACATTGTTTAACAAATATTTAATTTTATTGTGGCAGCGGTGGAAAATAAAATGCCTTGTTGGCATGCGCTGTTGCTCTTGGAGACCATGCCATTCCCGATACCCAGCCCTGCTGTGCCCCTCTCCCTGTCTCTGTGTGGACAGGCAGCTCCCCACCCCTCGAACCCGCGTATGCTGCAGATTACCATGAGAAATGTGACACTAATTGGCTACATTAATATTCATGTTTCCAGAGCAGTGAATTAAGGTGCTGATGGTCCTGACCCCCTGCAGCCCAAAGTGCGTTGTCCTCTGTTCTTTTCCGGGATGATGAAGGGTTGTTGTATTTTAGTTTTTTTCCCTCTGTGGGCCTGCGGATCGTTGCAGCCATTAGTGGCGCAGCCGTTTCTGTTTTTTTGTCGGCTTGATTGACAGAAGATTTTGGAACATTTCTGAAACTTTGGATCCCAGAGGGGAATGGTGCTCAGGGCAGCTGCACGACTCACTGGAGCTCAAGGGATTTTAATCCACTGTTTTCAATAATGAATCATACACACAGACAGGATTATTTTTCATTTTTTTTCTTTCTCCCTCGTCCTAGAACGCATCCGAGACTGCCTGGCATTGAATTTGCCGCGCAAGGTCGCGTCGTCTCTGCGGTGTTTCAGGGGCTGCGTTTATTTTCAGAGTAGTCTTTATTTTGGGGATTGTGGGAATCTACAACAGGGCGATCCAGCCTAACCCCCAACACATCTTTAAAAAAACAAACACATATAGCAGGTTCGCTTAAGAGTCACGCACGCAGAACACACAGCTCTGGTCAGCATAGGGGGTGTGGGGAGTTTGTTTTATGAGGGGTACTCTGGGGTATGCTGCTGTCAGGAATGGTGCACACCGACTGCCCCCCCTACCACACACAGACCCACCTGCTGGGACATCGGTCTGTTAAAATTTACAGCCCATTTCACACGACGGTTTCCGTAGCGGCAATTTACATGAAAGCGTAATTCGAGCTCCCACTCGTTTTCAGTTTTTCTGAATGCATTCAGGATGAGTTTGCGCACGGATTGAGCTTTACTTTAATGGCATTCGGTAGATGCTCTCATACAGAGCGACAATGCGAACACAAACGCAGATCTGTCGTGTTGTGCACACATACGCACAGGCACACACACAGGGACAGCAGGCACAGAAAGGTGGCCATTTTGTGGTGGGGAAACTCTAAATTCACCAAATATTTGGACCAGAAAGGGCCGTTTTAACTGAACAGAAATTAATGCGCGCACACACACGCGTACCCCCTCCCTTAACCTACAGCACACACACACACGCACACACGGTAGTTGGTGCATCTCTGGTTCCAAGGTGTTAGTATACAGTTGAAGTCAGAAGTTTACATACACTTAGGTTGAAATCATTAAAACTAATTTTTAATCACTCCACAGATTTCATGTTAGCAAACTAGTGTTGGCAAGTCAGTTAGGACATCTACTTTGTGCATGACACAAGTACTTTTTTCCAACAATTGTTTACAGACAGATTATTTCACTTTTAATTCACTATCACAATTCCAGTGGGTCAGACGTCCACTCATTCTCTGAAATAACCGAAGATGCTGATTTTCGACACACTATTCTAATTTCTTGAAATACTGTTTTGGGGGTTTTCTGGAGCTGTAAGCCAAAATTATGAAAAATGAAACAAATAAAGGCTAGAAATATTTCAATTTGTGTGTAATGAATCTATAATCTTCACTTTTTGAAAGTTTTTTTTTTTCCATAATTCCATGGAATTATGGAAAAAAATAAAACTTTTTCATGATATTCTAATTTTTTGGAAAGGATCTGTATGTAAACTTCTGACTTCAACTGTATATACATGTGTCATTTTACAAGTTGATAAGTTGCCATTAAGTAAAGTGTCAGTGAAATTTCAGTTGAATTTTCAAAGTAATGAGCTATCAATCTCTCTCTTTCTCTTCTTTTCTCTGTCTTTTCCTCTCTCTCTGTCTCCCTTTCTTTGTTTGCTGCTGTTTCTAGCTGTGGAGGAAACAGGAGGCGACTCCTGGAAGTACAGTATACGGGTGAGTGGCACCTGATTGGATGATTTACAACCAGGAGCGTAACCTCATCTCACACACACACACACACACACACACACACACACACACACACACACACACACACACACACACACACACACACACACACACACACACACACACACAGGCACACACATGGGGACAGAGGCACAGAAAGCTGGCCATTTAGTGGTGGCGAAAGTGAACAAATAAAAAAATAAAATAAAAAAAAGACTTAAATTCAACAAATATTTCAGCCAGAAAGGGCCTTTTTAACTGAAAAGAAATTCAGTCTGCTGCAGTGGGTCATGAAGACCCATAGCAAGGGTGAATAATTGAACTTCAGTGGCCATTGGATGACTAAAAAAAATATTACAGATTTGTTACATATTTAAGGCAGTTTATGCTTCTGTTTTGGGTTTATGGTAACATAGTATAGATTTAGTATTATTGTTGCAGAACTGAAAATTATATCAGAATACATATAAAAAATGGCAATATATAAGCGTAATAATGAAAAAGAATGTTGATAAGACTCAAAACGTCTCTACCCGGTTGCTGTTTATCTGCATTTTAGCAAATGGCTAAAGACCTGGAATATGAGTGATGCTAACCGTGCCTAGCTTCGCTAAAAGTTTGGTTTTAATATACATACCCACTCATTTACTCATTACTCGGCAGTTAATGACGGTAAATGCTTTTCCGTTTCGGCCCGCTTCTGTTCGTCCTCCCATTTTGTTGGAAATTAAGCCCAGTCTTCCCAAAATTTCTCTCTCTGTCTCTTTTTATTTAGAAAATTAATCCTGGGGCGGGTCACGTCTCGGTGACCTAATCCTGAGATGTCTGCCTCCTCTAATAGCCAGTTCCGGATAGCTCCTCCCGCCATTTCTCCACGAGAAGATAAGACCTTCTCACGAGGCAGCCTGGGATTGGCCAGAACTGAACGAATTGAGGCCTGGGGGCGGGGGAGGATGGGGGGGGGGGGGGGTGTCATTTCTGGGAAGTGTTTTATCAGGGGTTCCCGAAGAATTCTCGAATCGACTGGAATTGGCCGTATGTCCTTAAATCCGGTAGCGATAGTAATGCTTATACTAATGTTGAGGGCGATAACTGTTCTGCCTGTCAGCTGGATAGACAGGGGATTAAAAATAAATAAATAAAATAAAGCCGCCACTTTACCAATATCTTATGTGTACAAGGGGAAATAAACATTTTCTATATTTATATTTCCGTTTATATATTTTATGTTATTATAGATTTCCCAGGAAATAGTTATTAGGATTTCCCAGAGTCTGTTTTGTGAGTGGGTTCATTGCTGTCAGCATCGCAGTAGTGGATTGTGGGTAATATCCCTGCCGACAGACGTGCTGATCTTGTAGGGTCACGTCTGAAGGATCGCTCTGAGCGGTTTGGCCGACGCTTGAACGTTTTTTTTTTTTAAGACATTTATCAGACGCTATTATCCAGAGTGACTTCTGCATCTTCCATTCTTTTTAAATACAATCCATTTGTGCAAATGGACATTTGCTGAAACAATTTGTGTAAGTGCCTTCCCGACGGGCGCTATGGCAGCACCCCAGCTAGGAATCGAACTTTCAACCTTAAATTTCAAGCCCAGTTCCCTGACCACTGTGCTACACTGCTTCCCCCCTTTAAATTTGGGCTACTCGCCGGTGTTGTGCCACAGGACACGGTGGTGATTAAATTTGGGCTACTCGCCGGTGTTGTGCCACAGGACACGGTGGAGATTAAATTTGGGCTACTCGCCGGTGTTGTGCCACAGGACACGGTGGTGATTAAATTTGGGCTACTCGCCGGTGTTGTGCCACAGGACACGGTGGAGATTAAATTTGGGCTACTCGCCGGTGTTGTGCCACAGGACACGGTGGAGATTAAATTTGGGCTACTCGCCAGTGTTGTGCCACAGGACACGGTGGTGATTAAATTTGGGCTACTCGCCGGTGTTGTGCCACAGGACACGGTGGTGGTTATGTGCACCGGTCCGTTGTCCCTGCGAGCTGTCTGACTGCTTCCTTTCTCGCCTGATTTTTCACTGGTCAGATAATCTCCGTGCCACCTGCCTGCTCGCTATAATCTCGTCTGTGCATCTGTCTATCCTCATGTTCCCCTTCCTTCTTTTTGACACCCACCCCCCCCCGACCGCATTATGAAATATTTTTCGGTGTTATCATTTATTTATTTATTTATTTGTCGTGGAGCTTTCAGCTTTGACGTTGGCAAAAAATAAAAAAATTATTTAAAAAAACAAAACAACAAACAACAAAAAAAACAACACCAGCTCTTGGAACGTACGTGACCCCAGCCAAACGGGCTGTTGGTAATTTGTAACTCAGCCAATCACGTTACTGATGATGATGGATCAGATTTGTGTTCGGAAGTTATGGAAAAGTTGACCTTTGACCTCAGTGGCGAGCTACTGTGGCATGCTTCCTAAGGCACACTAATTCACACGCACACCCACACATGCAGACAGACACACACACACATGCAGGCAGATACACACACGTGCACGCACTTATATCTTCTTATATCTTATTTAGTTCCCATCAGTGACCTCTCTCTGCATACATCATCACAAATGACATCAACAGCCAAACCCCACACTCTAACTGGATCTCTCTCTCTCTTTCTCTCTTTCCCAGCCATGTACAGAAGTCTTGTTCTTAGACATTTTCCACAACTACAGTCAGACCCTGACTCCTGTTCTACTGGAGATGGTGCAGAACCTACAAGGTAAAGAGCGCGGATGCTACGCACCGCACCAACCCCACGGCGCATATATACCAACCTCATATATACCAACCGCATATATACCAACCGCATATATACCAACCGCATATATACCAACCTCATATATACCAACCGCATATATACCAACCGCATATATACCAACCTCATATATACCAACCGCATATATACCAACCTCATATATACCAACCGCATATATACCAACCGCATATATACCAACCTCATATATACCAACCGCATATATACCAACCGCATATATACCAACCGCATATATACCAACCGCATATATACCAACCTCATATATACCAACCGCATATATACCAACCTCAGCGTGCGACAGGGTGGGCATTACACACTTTACTAACGCAGTATACCATGACCTTATGTTGAATTACGCTGGACAGTTTCAGTGTTGAAGCTGTGTTCCTCATTGTTCCACTACCACTTCCCATATGAACATGTTGTCCTTGATCAAGGGTTCTCAACCGGGGTTTGTGTTGGTCAAATGCCCAGCTGTGTAAACAGGAGAGTTTCCGGTGCGATTCCTAATTGTTTCTGTGCCCTTGATCAGGGTGCTCCAGGTGTAGTACCCACCTATATAAATCTGTGAAAGTCACCCCGGGTGAGGCCAGAAATAATGCAACTTGTCAACTGGGAAATGCCTCCACCCAAACCCCTCCCATCGAGCGCATAGAATTGCCTGTCAAACCTCGACTGGAATGCGTGAAAAATGCATGGGCAGATCAGTCCCTTCCAGAAAACCTTTTAACTTGTGGCTCATGGGAACAGAATATTTTTAAGGTGTCATTGGGCACGGGTGTTGCGCTGCCGTAGCTCCGCTTGTGTTAGCCGCGCTGAACCGAGAATAAGAGGGCTGCGCTTTTTGGAATATAGAATATTGTCGTGGACCTGAATTATGTTACATTTATGCATCGTATCGTTTTCTTTTTTCAGAGTGCTTTATTATGAACGTGTAAAATTCCAGGCTTTGAAAGTTCTCGAAGGCATTTCACTTTGAATTGGTGGTCTGCATTTTACGAATCTCTCCCTCTCTCTGAACATATTTTGCCGTTTGTAGAACATAAATGCAACACCTACTGCATTCCATGGGCGCAGGCTTTTTTCAGTACAGCGTTTGCATGTAACTTGGCTATAAACACATTTTGCACGTAAAATTCTGATCTCTTCCCCCACTGAATTTGACACTCTTAGTTGTATTAGCCTAAGCTGCCTTTCTTTACCCAGCGGTGCTATAGTATGTACACATGTTCTGTACAGATGTGTCCAGGTACAGGTATAGTTGTGTGCAGTTACAGGTATGTGTGTGGTTTGAGAGTGTGAAGGATTTGTTGTCTTGGAGATGTGGCCCTGTTCTAATGGTGTTTTTCTAAAATAAATTGGTAATACGGCTGTAATGAGCTGTAGGGGGGGTCGGTTGGGCAGTGAGGGCCCGGGGACAGGGGGATTGGGGAGTTGGCTGTCCCAGGATGACACGCTAATGGACTCGTGTTGTGTCTGCATGTTCTAGGACCAACCAGCGTGGAAGAGCCTGTCAGTCTGCTCATCAAGGATGCAGGTACAAGCACAGGCATCGCTCTCTGATCCTCTAACCCTGACCATCAAAATCTCTCTCTCTGAGCTCCCTAACCCTCTGGGCTCTCTCCCTCTCTCCTCTCTCTCTCTCCCGCTCTCTATTTCTCTATATATATCTCTCTCTAGCTCGCTCTCTCTTTCTCCCGCTCTCTCTTTCTCTATATATATCTCTCTCTAGCTCTCTCTCTGAGCCCCCTAACCCTCTGGGCTCTCTCTCTCTCTCCTCTCTCTCTCTCCCGCTCTCTCTTTCTCTATATATATCTCTCTCTAGCTCTCTCTTTCTCCCTCTATCTCTCTCTCCCTTTCTCTCCCTCCCTCCTTCTCTTTCTCCCTCCCTCCCTCTCTGTCTGTTTCTCTCGGGTTATGAGAGGGATCCAGGCTATGGTGGCGAAAACTATTTGAGTCATGGGGCACACGTTTGAATTTAACGCATACAAATCTTATGGAAAGCCATGATCTCCACCGCAAACTGTGAAAACGATGCCTCTAACCGTGTAAGGTGCAGCGATAGCATAACACATACAGGAGAAAAAAAAAAAGGAAGAAATGTTACATGTGAAAATATTACCTCTTTGCTCAATCTCTCTTTCTGTGGAAGATTTGATAGAAAAAGATATACATTGAAACATTGAAACGCTGTGGCTTTTCGGCAAAGGCTAGTTTCCGACACTTCCGCCCCTAGATTAGGTTTTTAAGAGAAAAGTAGGGAAAAGGAGGATGCAGGAAATTAAAAAACAGAGAAATGAGAAAAGGATGGAGAGTCACAGTGACAAAGAGGAAGGTGGAGGAACAGGTTCCAGGGTTGCTGTCAACATGAAGCTTTTTGTGCATTTGCCTGTTTGGGCAAGAAGGTAAGAAGTCAATGGATTTGCCATTTCTTTAACAGCGCTGGTGTTAGCTCTTGAGCTAATGTTCATCCGTAGCCCCTGGGCAATTTTCTGTGTACCAATCTCCTCGCTAACTAGGTTCACAATGTTATTTTCTTTAGCTGAGTTGCCTACTAACATTATGCTAACATTACCTCAGTTTATAGAACGAGTCAATAAAGAAAAGTAACACATTTAATTTGCTTATGTGAAAAAGAACTGAAATGAAAAGGTGTACTCAAGTTTATTACATTTTATTAGTTAAGCTGCATCTTTAAAAAGTGATGAGATTCTGTGAAAAATAACTTAAATGAAAAGGTGTACACAAGTTTATTACATTTTATTAGTTGAGCTGCATCTTTAAAAAGTGATGAGATGCTGTGTGAACAAATGGTGAGGTGCCATTGTCTCCTGTCAGTTACTACGCTGCATTTTAATGGCGTATTGGTCGAGAGCCCACTGTACGAACATTCCAATTCTGTGCTTGGTCTCGGGGTAAGGGTCTCAGTAATCAATGTGAGCCAGCCCCGTAAACCTTTGGCACACAGTTTGGCAGCTGTGCTAGCTTAGCTGGACATCCGAGCAGTTTTCCTTTCCAACGCCTGTTTTTGCCCTAGGCGTTGTTGTTGAGCTCTGGGTTCCGACAACAGCACTGCGTTGCTTCCGCAGGTTAGCGGTCACGTCAGCAAAGCACGCAGATTGCTCTGTTCTTGTGTGATGCAGGTAGTGTGCAGGAATTGAGAATAGTCTCCTTATTCTGTGTGAAGTTCATCATGGGAATGCATTCCGGATCATTCCATCCTTGGGGGTGAAAGGATAGAATGTCAGAGTTCTGTGTATTCTCCCCTTCATTAGTATTAAAACTATGTTTTTCTCTTGCTTTCTTCACCCTGTCCTGTATATTCTGAGCCCAGAACAACCTTACTGAGGCCCCACTTTCTCTCTCTCTCGCTATCACTCTCTCTCTCTCTCTGTCTCTATCTCACACACACACACACACACACACACACACTCTCACACTCTTCCGCACTATTACTCTCTCACTCCATCACTCTCACACTCTCTTGCTCTATCACTCTCACACTCTCCCGCACTATCACTCTGTCACACTATCATTGTCTCACACACTCTCTTACACTCTCCTCTCTCTTTGTTTCCGCCTGTAGTGTACAATGCAGTCGGCCTCGCTGCTTACGAGCTTTTTGACAACGTGGACTTTGATCTGTGGTTTAAGAACCAGCTGCTGGGAGAGCTGCAGGTCCATCATCACAGGTACGATCGCCCCTGAAACACAGCCAGGCAGGACGGCTGCCTTTATTTCCGACCAATTTCATCTGGTTAATTGGTCCGGTGAGCAATTAAGTCGCTAGTGTGAGGCACAAGAGCAGTTTGTCAGCTGGAAAGTGTGGCTCAATTAAAAAGGGTCTCATTTTGAGATTAAGTGCTGAGGTTGTTTCAGAAACAAACATATACCCCACCCAACAACAGAACACAGGCTTGCACAGAGGAAATGGTTACCATCACAACAGAACACAGACTTGCACAGGGCACCATATCAGCCAAACAGCAGGCACCAAAGATGCACACACAGTACTGGCTGAGAGGCTGTATGTGTTGTAGGGAATGGAGGGAGAAATGAGGCAGACTGTGGGGACACGGCGGGTGGTTGGGGAAAGGGGGGGGGGGGTCACATCGGGTCTGAGCTAAAAAAAAAAAAAAAAAAAAGCCGGAAGAGAGAACTCAGTCCTCTCGCAGGTGAAGAGACCGGAGGTGTTTTAAGAGATGAAAGCCGAGCTTTATGTTCCTACATTTCCTCTTTTATTTAAGTGCTCTGTTTTTTCAAAGGAAAAAGAGAGAACTCCTCTTCTTTCCAGAACTTGTATGAAGCCCCTTGCTGTTGCCATTTTTTTATTTTTTTTATTTTTTACTTTTACATTTCCTGATCTCTACTCGTAAGGAGAGCGAAATGTGACAGGACTCAACCCCAGCACCAGTCCTTTGTGTTCCAGAAACGTCCGCGGATCTCAGAGTGAAACCTTGTATGAAGGCTTATGCCTGGGGCTGTCATTTAAAGGGTGGGTGGGGGGTGTCAATCATCATTCTCTAATGCACATGTACACACACGTACACGCACATTTACACACGGACCCTTTGAGCAGTTCAAAGCTCGGAGAGAACTGAGGAGTAGGGTCGGGCGGGGTCATGCTTGACGGCGGTCGGAATGCGTCACGCGTCCCAGTCCAGCCGCACCTGTGAGTGACGGATCACCACGGCGACGCCATGCAGCCTCGCGTACAGAGGCCTGCGATGACGTCGCTCGCAATGACGCAGACGCGGACGGCCTTCTTCTGCCCGCTTCGATTTGCGAGTGGCCGTTTCTGTGTCGGGCACGTTTCCTCGAAAAAGCGCGCGCAGTCTGCAGCAGAGAGCTCACTCGCCCCCCCCCCCCCCCCCCCCCCCGAGGATGAGATTGTAACTGCATTGGCCGGATTAATTAACCTGGGATAAAGACGCGCAACCTTTCTCACTGGACTCCTCCTTCCTGCAGTGTTTTAGAGGGTTAAGACTACTCTCGTCTTTACACCGCAATAATAATAGACCTTCATTTAACCAGGAGGAACTAATTGTCATTTATGACCTGCGTAGTCCCTCAGCTACTTGTTTTTAGACCGGAGTACCTGGAGGAACCCAGGTGAACATGGGAAGAACATGCAAACGCCATGCAGAGAAGATCCGGGCCAGCCGGGACTCAAACCTGGGACCTCCTATGTGCGAGGCAACAGTGCTAACCACCCCAGCCTAATATCAGCCCTTCAGGAGTTATACCTGATACCCACACTTTTACACTAGATGAGAGCTTGATATCAGTCATATTAACCATAACAACAGAGCACATGCTGGCACAGAGTATACCATAACAACAGAACAGAGTCATTTTTTTTGTGTGTGTCGCCTTAATGTCTCACAATTGACTAGCCTTTTATCCCTAAATATTAAAAATCTGTGATAAACTTCAGATTTTAGAGCCGGAGGTTAGTGACAGTTTGCAGAGTTTAAAACCTGTATGGGAAAGTATCCAGAATCACCCACGAAAAATCTGAGATTAAAAATAAAAAAGGCTGTATATTTTCTGATCTTTTATACAGCTACAGAGCCTGGGGTCAAAAGGATCCCACACAACACATTTGTATACGAGGCTGGTACATGACTTTTGAAAACAGAAAACATAATTATGTTTATTGAATGTTTGCTATTTAATCCCTCCAAATTAGAAATGTCATATAAGATGGAAAATTACATTACAGGCATTTAGCAGACACTCTTATCCAGAGTGACTTACAACTTTAGCATTTCTTTACGTAGTATCCGTTTATACAGCTGGATATACAATATACTGAAGAAATTCATGTTAAGTACTTTGCTCAAGGGTACAACAGCAGTGACTAGTTGGGAATCGAACCTGCAACCGTTCAGTTACGAGCCCCATTCCCTAACCATTCTACTACACTACCACCCTAGGTAAATAAGGTTAACTCGTTTTTTAAGACACTGAAGGCCCTGGTTGTGTGGAAGTAACGATGGAGGCCGTGTGCTCGTTCTGCTTTTTAGAAGCGCCTGCGGGTATTTTCATCATCATAATATTTTCAGGGATAATATTTATTTTTCCAACTTGAAGTGTTCTTTCTTTCGCTCTTATCTATAATTGGTTGGGGAAATGAACGCAAAAAATAAAATGTCACGGCACCTAATTGAAAAAAATAAATATAAAGTGCATATGTAACAGAAATGGGTTTGGAATGCAATTTAAAAAAAAAAAAACTTTACCGTCTTTTGATGAATGCATTTAGGAGCGCGGAAAATGAGAGGGGGAAATTAGCATTGCTGTGTGTGTGTGTGTGTGTGTGTGTCATTCTTTCATAAATATGCTGGGGTCTTCCTCAGGCTCCCGGCCATGTTTGTCTTTAGATTTATTCATGACAGCGCTCACTGAGTCCAGAATATTAAAGGGGACCTCGCTCTCCGGAGGAGATGAGGGTGTTGAAGTTATTAAATATGATTGACGGCTGGTGGGTGGCCTCTCAGATTGTCGGCGGCTTTCAGGGGCCTCGTCAATAAGCCCCCCCCCCACCCACCGCCCCCATTCACGCTGTCATTATTGATGACTCTGCAGGAAGCGGAATCACTCACAGGCAACGTTGCCGGAGCTGCTTGTCTCTGATACTGCCAGAGACTGGGCCCCACCGGGACCCACGGGACCCAAAGGTCTGTCAGGGCTCAATAAGTGGAAGAACAAACATCTATTATTTACCATCATTTCCTTTTTTTCTTTCTTCTCTCTCTCTCTCTGTATGGTTTCTGCCATTTTTATTTCATCCTTGAAAACTTGGGATGTCAGTCTGTTACTTGATAGCGCCTTTATGCCGATGTGTGTTTCTGTGTGTGTGTGTGTGTGTGTGTGTGTGTGTGTGTGGGGCGTCGCTCAGGGATGCCCCCCCCCCACCCTGAACATGGAAAAAAAACAGGACCTCGGAAATCTGGGTCCTCCTCACGCCTCTATGACATTTCTAAAGTGCCTCTCCCTCGCCCTTCTGTCACTCTGAAAATTTCCCCTCACATCCCCTCACCTTCTCCTGTCCCAAACTTCAGCAGTCTCCCAGGGTCTCCAGACAGCTTTTCAAATGCAAGGCCTTGTAGAGGTCTTAAAAAACACCTTTAATGTTAGAATACTTGACACATTCTTTTTTTACATTTTTTTTTTAACTTCCATTTTGAAAAATGTGTTTTTTATTATTTGTGTTTTTGCTGTTGGGTCCCTGATCACTCAAGTGAGTGCAGTGACATGACATTGAAAACTATCTAATAAATTGGGAAATATGGCAAATAACCATGACGAATAACCGATTTCCAGAGAAGATTTCAAGGAAATGCACTTTTGGCACTTGTATTCTGGTTAAAATAGAGTAACTTCTTTTTGAAAAGTTCTGTATCAAATTACCTGAGAAGGTCTTTTTCACGATGACGGGTGTCCCTGTTCCACGTCATCACCTTTTAAAGGGTCAGTGAATCCTTGCAGTTATTTTCCCCCACATTGGTGCAGTCAGGTTTTTATATTAATAAATATATAAGTTGCACAATGTGTGAAAACCTGATTGGAAGAGGCTCTGTACAAATTGAAGATTGATTGGTTAATTGATTGAATTGTATTTTTAATTTATGGAGAGCTGGCTGCAGGTTTGAAACGCATGTTAGACTGGTGCTTCTTTGATCAAAAGACCGGATTTTCGCCAGCAGCGCTGGGCGTAACAGCCGAAGCACTGAATTCTGGGATTTTTGGGTTTATAGTCCTCATTAGCCGCTCACAGGGTCCGTACGATGGGGAACAGCACACATTGTTTTTGAACCCTAATAAAGACTCAATTACACTCAATGCACTCTTCTCTAAATGACACTGACTCGGAGCCAGAGAGAGGCTCAGTCTGAGTGGCGATGTGGAGAACCTCACGTACAGCGATCGTTGTCTTTTATGATCAGACATCCAGTCGACGCTCTGCTGACTCTGCTGAAAACACGTCGTCGTGTGACGCCTGGCGGAGGATTTCCCAGCAGACCCCTTTGGTTTAATTACGTCGTTTCAAAAATGCACGTGGCAGCCGTCGCCGTTAACGCGTGTGGTGTGTGCGGTGCCTTCTGGAATAAAATGTTTTAACATGTCAGAAGAGTCAAATCGCAGCTAATGAGCGGCCCGTTTCAATGACGGCGAAGGGCGCTCGCCAACGAGCAGGAAACATTCATGTGAGTGATTAGTTCTGATCTGAGACGCAATGCGACGGCGGTCTAAAATAAAAGTAATGTGCCGGGGACAGCACTGCAAAGACATGGTCTTCGTCCTTTGAAATTGCGTTTAGGATTTGAACTTGAATTTGCATTTGCTTTTGCAAATGTCTGGGG
>CM056376.1:45692651-45694953 GCA_029718625.1 Synaphobranchus kaupii
GGCCCGGCATCGTACGTGCAGAGGCAGCCTGAGGGGCCCAATCGCGACGGCTTCTCTCACCCTGATGGATGTTTTGGCGCGTCCGTAAGGATGGAGAGGAATCAGTCGGCAAGGCTCCGGCTCACTCTCTGCAAACACATCAAACCGCGCTTATTAAAATGCGCTTCTGTTTCTTTCGTTTGTTTTTCCCCCTTCTTCCCGTCCGCGTTTACTTACCTTCTGACGAGCAATGATGGACAGAATAAGAACTTGCGATGATTGCATGTTTTCAGCTGGCCGTTCTAGACTAATGAAATTATTAAATTGTGTAGTGTCACAGGTCTCTTCCATTAAAAAAAAAAAAAAGGGAATTGTATTGTTTCCAGCGTGCTGAAAATAAACGTGTACAATATTCTGTTATATTCATCACTCTGTTGCCAGATATGGAGTAGATGTGGATGGATCACTTTAAGGGTTGTTTCTCCTGACTTTTTTCCCCATAGAGTTCTATAGGAAAATGAGTCCGGAGAAATAACCCTTGCAGTGATCCATCCACATCTACTCCATATCTGGCAACAGAGTGATGGTTTGGGGCTCGTTTGATAGCTCAGACCCTTGATAACTTACAGCCATTTAGCCAGCCATGTGTTCCATACTGTACCAGTGTAATTTACAGCTGAATCTAGTCTCACCCCCCAATTTCCATAGAGATCCATTCAAATGCAGAGAGGTTATAGTATCGCTTGTAACAGTACCTGAAAATAAGATATCGACAGTTTTTTGATGTTGATGGTCACAGACTTCAGGAAGTAACAGCATGTAAAGGATATGCGACCAAATATGAAATATGATGCTTTAAAAATACGTTAAAGCAAAGGGTATGAATACTTATGTAAATGAGAAATTTTATTTTTTTATTTTTAATAAAATTGCAAAAATCTCAAAAAACCTTTTTTCACATTGTCATTATGGGGTGTTGTGTGTAGAATTTTGAGGGAAAAATGAATTTAATCAATTTTGGAATAAGGCTGTAACAGAACAAAATGTGGAAAAAGTGAAGCGCTGTGAATACTTTCCGGATGCACTGTAACTGGATTCGTTTTAATTAATGGAGTTTAATGAATGCAGGGGACCATGTGCTGGGGCACTCAGCATTTCACCATACAGAATATTCAGGCCCAGGCTTTTAATCATCTCTCAAACTCTTGTGATCAAGTGCAGATGGAACAAAAACCATAAACGTCACCGGCACTTCAGGACCAGGCCAGGGTTGCCTACCCCTGTGGTAATATATTAATACGGCAGATCCATTGCTGCGTCAAGCCTGGATTTTAATGTCCCGAGGGCCTCTGCTTCTATTACACGCCGTGGCTACATAATGAGAATGACAACGTCCTGATATCTGAATTCACTTTTAATACATTTTCGCCTTGCTCTACTGACACAACTCAACCTGAAAAATCTTCTGTAGTTTTGTATTTTTCAAAAGTTTAATATTTTATTTAAAAAAAAAATCTTTTGAACGAGAGCTAACAGTCCATTCTCAAGTATTTTTTTCACTGTACAGAAAGGGTCTTGGTCGAGCCCCCAGACACACGGGGCGATTAGTACATGGGGTTGAGAGGCGCCCTGTCGGCCAGTCTGTTAATCTCTTTCACAAATGTAAAATCCTCCAATTTCCCCTTGGGCTGCAGTCAAATCTCCGCTTAACCTGAACGGCTTTGGTCAAATGTACAGGGCCTGTATTCAATCAACCTCCGGCCTTAACTTTCCACTTTCAAGTAGGGAATGGGCCTTACGTGATCCGGTGCCGCGGAGTTTGAAATTGAATTGTGTGAAGACCCCTGGTAGCGGGCCATCGGCACTTTTAGCACATTTTTTCGCCTTTGTGGGGAAGAGCCGGATAATTGCTCCCCTGAACGCTTCTTTGATGAGCTTCAACTCCCGCTGAAGACGGGGAGAATAGCCGGCCTGCAAATTAATGAACAAATGAAGACAGTTGTTACATTAAAGCAGCGTACAGATCAAAGCAGCGGCGGCCTGGAATAATAAACAGCGTAATTAAGGCGGTGACAGATTACTGCGCATGCCCAGGCGATTTAAGGAAGGCTTCACCAACGGCGGCCTGAGCACTTCCTGAGAGGACCACACTGAGCACACTTCATATTTGTAAGACTTTTTTTCCGGTTTATTTTATTTGGATTTATAAGCCTCCTCTCCAGCCAAATCTCACGCTATCACAGCAAATGAAGCGGCAGCCACCTATCATACGAGGGAGATATTAGAGCCGCAGGATTTTCGGTGACTGTCACGAACCAAATGG
>CM056376.1:45695453-45766973 GCA_029718625.1 Synaphobranchus kaupii
AGAGGGAGGGAGAGAGGGAGAGGGAGAGGGGAGAGAGGGAGAGGGAGAGGGAGAGAGAGAGAGGGAGAGAGAGAGAGAGGGAGAGAGAGAGAAGAGAGAGAGAGAGAGAGAGAGAGAGAGAGAGAGAGGGAGGGAGGGAGAGGGAGGGAGGGAGGGAGAGGGAGGGAGGGAGGGAGAGTCCTGCTGGCTACTGTTATAGATGGCAATGAGCAGCGTCTTGATGTTGTTTTCAGTCAGGCGCCTCCTGTACTGAGTGAGGAGCTTTGTGTGATATGAGAAAAGCCTCTCAACATACATCCACAGAGGTAGTGGGGAGGTTCAGAAATACTGCAGCAAGTGGGGCAGAGAGCCTGTCCTCCCTAGCAGCCCAGCTCTCAGCTGCATCCCCCTGTCCATGCAGATGTAGCCGTGCCACTTCTCTGTGGCTCCTGGCTCAGAGCAGGGATGGCCTGGACACAGTCTTTCATATTTCCGCTGGTACCAGCAACTTTAGTTGGGTCCAAGACAGGGGGAGGACCCTGAAGAGGTCAACGCATGGGTGCCTCCCCTGCACTGTCTGGCAGCCCGGCCCGAGCAGTTAGCCGTCGACGGTGGCGGCCGAAGGTCTGGAAGTCTACTCCAGTCCGGCGAGGGTAGCCAGGATCCCTGTTCTGGGCTCCATAATGCAGACAGCCTGGGCCTACAGCTGGGCTCTCATCTCCTCCAGCAGCATCCTCAGGTCCTGCACAGCCCTGGAGGACAGTGGCAAGGTGGCAGCGAAGTCAAATAAATCATCAGTGCTCTGTCTGGTACTGCGCTCCTTCGATTCAGGAGCCAGACCCGGTCTGAAGGCTCGCCGCTCGAGGTGACGCTGAGGTGCCCGGTAGAAATTCGGCGGTTAGAAATCGGCGGGTTTTGCGGCCCATTTCCGATTCCCTCCTCTCGTTTCTAGGACAGAAATTTTGGTGGCAGAAAAGGCCATTCCCACGTCTTGTTTCAACAACGTTCTGCCGCTGCCCGGCAACGAGGGCAGAAGAAAACGTTTGACCTGGCAGGCGCGGGCACACACAGACGCACACACCGCACCGAGAGGCGTAAGATTTCATACCAGCGTTACAGAGGTCTGTGTGTTTGACCTCCTCTCTTCCATACAGACGGGTTAATGATGATAATCCCCACTGAGAGACGATTTAATCTGCTCTCTTCTGCTCCGGCTTCATGAATATTTATCTCATCAGCGGCACTGGACTGCATCTGTGCTCAGCTCTAAGTAACTGCGTTTTCCGTGTGCATTCATGTGCGCACGTGTGTACGTGCACATGTGGGGTTTTCTGCGCGTGTGTGTGCGTCCGCAGTGCTTTTGCATCACAGTTGCACCCAAGTGCTTCCAGTCCAGCAGAGGCCTTTCACATTTCCTTCATGCTGTCAGAAATAAAAAAAAAATAAAAAAGTGAGAAATATGTACCCTATATATTTATCTATGGGCGCATTATCACAGTGGTGATGGTTGAGGCGACTTGGTCCCCTTCACTGTAACGTTCTTTGAGATCATGATATGAAAGGTGCTTTATAAATGCAAACAATTAGTAAAAGGTTTTGGATGTTTGATATTTAACAAGTGTTCTCTCTGTATGGGTGATGGCAAATTGTAATGTGTGTGGAGAAAATAAAATAGCAAAATCTAACTATCGTTACGACTTCACATTGATTTTGAGATGCGGTGTCAGCGGGTCGGAGGGCTCGGAGGGACCAAACCCGCGGAACTCCCGCCGATTCCGTGGTTCCCGTGGTTTGTCCGCTTTTCTGCACAGACGTGTTGCGAGATCGGAGTTCAGAAACAGGGTATGGCATCGTTGACGTCATTAACGGTGCCTCTTTCACACTCTGATCTATGTTTTATAGATCTATGTTTTTCCGCTGGGAGTGAGACTGGATGGAACCTGTGGTTTGGCGGGAAGCAACAACAAACAATCATGCAAGAAAAGCCGTCGGCATTAATCACTCAGAACAGGGCTTTTGTTTTTTGTTTTTTTACGAGCTCAAATAAAGCGTGGGACCATCGATCTTATTTAGCCTCTTAATCGATACCATCCCGTCCTTTAATAACTTGTCGGCTCGTTAATAATTTCCTGATTTTATTTCCCGCTGATCAGTCGATGCGGCCCTATTGTGGAAAGCAGGTAACTGGAGTGGTTGGGTCGTTTATAAAAATTTTAATAATGAACAGGGAATAAAACGCACCAGCCCAAAAGGTCCACACACCAAATGCAAATCGATCCAAATTTTTACTAGGCCATAATTCAGGCTGTAATATAAGGTTTTTTAAAGATTTGTCTTTAGGAAAAAAACAAAAAAACATTTTCCCAGCCGCGGAGTTACATGCTTTCGCTTCACTCAAGTTGTGTCCATGACGTTCAAGGGAAAAATTCACAATAACAACCTGGGACATAACCAAATTTGAACTTAGGAGAAAAAGAGGGAAGGAGCAAAGCAATAGAAGTGAAAGAAAGAACATGGGGTGGGCTATTTCCGCTTGTCGAAGCTATTTTAATTCTGCTCAGATTTAAGGCTTATCTGTTCGCCCATTTGAACTGCTCCTCCCCTTTATAAAAAGCAGGTGGAAAGGAGAGATAAAAAAGGGACAGGTTCCGTCCGTTTTATTCTCATGATTTATATCCTGCTAAAGAGAGACAGTTTGCTCTGGAGACCCAACAGTTACCTGGCAGCCATAATCGCAGATTTTAGAAACCTTTTAGAATCATTTTAATACGCTTACATATGGCGAGTGTCAAACTACCAGCACTGGAAAGAAAACGACAGACTAACATTTAGTTATGATGTACAGAAAAGTTAGACGTGCTTAAAACCAGCTGTAGTGAATTGGCCGAGACAAGCGCTGTGTAAAAGGAATCCGTACTGACTGACATTTGCGCCTCTATGCTGGTGTCCTCAAGCTGACGGGGAAGGCGTTGTTATGCCCAAATGTACTGTGACTTCTATCTTGTCCTGCCCTGTTTGTGAAGTGTGCTAAATCACTGTAAAGGTCTGTGCTGTCCAGCTCTTCGTATAGGCTCCTTGGGTAAGGATTGCTCATGTATTACGCTGTGATTGTTCGAGGTCTGATGCGTAAGAATTACCCGCCCACCTCCCCTGATTTAAAGATTTCCTAAAACTGTTTGTTTTGAAATAAAGCAGCAAACTTCACTGTAGTCCAGATCAACAGCAGTTTTGTGGTGAAACGGCAATTTGTTAATCAAAGCGCAACCATCTTCACGGGACAATGAATCAACGCCGAATGTAGCGGTGGCTGGACACGTTATTATTTATTTTTTTGTGGACTGCGGTGAAAAGTTAGTCAGTTTTGGAGTTTGGAGAAGAAGTTCATCCTTTTGTTTTTGTGGTGGTAGTTCCTTTCATTCCTGTTCCTGGAGGGTAAATAATATTTGCAATTTCTGGCTTATCTCTCTCTTTACTGGTATTTTCTAATTAATGTCTGGTTTAATGTCTTCCCTTTTGTAAATTATAAGTAGTCCGCCTACATTCCTTAGTGAATGTATGATTTCAAGTCATTCTAATTGACTGTTTAATAAAATTAATTTAATAAAATTATTTAATCTCAATACCTGATTTAGACTTTGTTTTGTCTTGTTGGTTGATCCACCAGGTTACTGTTCGACTTACCTATCAAAGAATTTGTCGATTTAATTGATGATTGTCATTTTTAATAATAATTATCAAATTAAATAGTGTAAAACTTATTTTGAATGTAGGTTAAGTGAGGGGTTCTAGCACGCAATATCGCTTGTGTTCAGTATTCAGAGTGCCGTACGTTTTAACAAGGGCATTGACTGTTGGAACCGCTGGATTCAGGAAATACACATTTTTACCTAATCCTCACTTACCCGACATAATTGGAGGTCCCACCAAGATAGGTTGTCCTATAGCATACTAAACTGTACTATTGAGTAAGTTCAAATCTTTTTCTAATCGACTGGTCTTAGATTGATTGATTTTATTTTGAAAAAAAAAATATATATATTATTATGGCATACCAGACAAAGAGAGAGATGCCTCATTTACCCTCCACTGCTGACCTACCAGCATTCCCTGTCCAGTCAAGGTTGGATCAGCAGTGCCCAGTGCCCACAATTGCAAGCTGCAGAACAGCTCAATGCAATGGACCAGCTTAAGGAGGAGGCACTACAACCTGCGTATTTGGACTATCTGATTTCTCCAGATAGTGATGAAACCAAGCGCAGGATTGTACAAGGGATAAGGTCGTACCTAGAGAAAAGACAACATTTTCTCTACCTCCGGCGGTCAAAGCAGGCATGGGAGGAGGTAAACCAAATGTGGAAACTGGCTTGGGAAAAGCACCACTGTAAGTCAGAAGTTACTGCCAAGTCCCACCGAGGACAATAAACCACTCTCCATTGACTCATCCTCACCCCCTTCAGGCTTGGACAATTCTGTGGATTTTGTCACCTCCATAGACAATGTAGCCGCCCCCTTGGTGAGCCCCCCTTCCATGGAGGAATTTGGGGGAAACAGCTCTGTGGCTTGTATCACACCAGGCACCACAGAGGATGTGACCCCACAGGAAGTGGAATCCGCTGCTGCAGTCCTCTCAACTGAGCCAGGTGAGGAGACCGTCGAACCTCTGGAGGCAGAACCTGCTACTGCAGAAACAGCAGCCCAGCCTGGTGAGGAGACCGTCGAACCCCTGGAGGCAGAACCTGCTACTGCAGACACAGCAGCCCAGCCTGGTGAGGAGACCGTCGAACCCCTGGAGGCAGAACCTGCTCCTACAGACACAGCAGGCCAGCCTGGTGAGGAGACTGTTGAACCGCAGGACGCGGAACCGGCTTCTATAGGCCCATCAGCCCTGCCAGATGGAGAGGTCTACGCACCCCAGCAGGTGGAGTCAGCCCCCGCAGACCAGTCCACCCAGGCTGAGGACCCCACCCCACCCCTTGTGGACTTTTCTTCCCCTCCTGCTGCTTCCCCTCCTGCTGAATCTGGGGAACCTCTGTCTGCTGCACAGACAGAAGGGATGTGCTCTGTGGACTCTCCCACTTCCACAGTTCCTGTGACGGAGGAGATAGGGGAGCGAGGTTTTCGCAGAGGTCCCCCTATCAGAGCTTTAAAGAGACCCCGGGAGAAACGGAGCAGGAAGCCAACCCCGGCCGTTTTACGACCCCTTGGGCCCTCAAAGTCTCAGCCAGAGTGTTGTCTTGCACTCCAAAGCAAGATGGAAGCAGCCAAGTTGGAACAACAGCTTCACACACCCTTATCTCTCCACCCCCGGGCTAGACCTGCAAACTTTGCACACACACGTCATCCAGGGAAAGTGCAAGAGCCCCTTTCCGACATCTGAAGTGTTCGGAGAGCAGTGATGGACTGGAGGCCTACGAGCGACGATCAGCCCAGCTGCCCAGAGAGGGAACCAAAGCCAAAACTGGCATAGACCCCTGGACAGAGATGAGACGGGCGTGGTTAAGGGGCATCCACGTGCGGAAGAAGCAAGATGACAGGATGCCTTCTGTCATCCCGGTTTGCTGAACGCTGTGGCCCTCCGCAGCCAGTAACCACACTGGGGTTCTAGGAGGTAAAACTGGCACCCCCGTCCCCCCCCACATCCCTACCACCACCTTTTAACATAAGACCATGCCCATGTTTTTAAGTCCCTTTTCTAAAGTGTAGGTGCCCCCTCCAATGCTGCTCCTGGACACTTATGGACAAATCTGCCCTATTCCTGTGATTATTTGGACTGGCAATCTTGTGGATAGTAAATCCTGTCCGTAAGGTTCCCCTGAATGGACTAAGTGCTTATAACATGCAGTGTTCTCCTCTTCACATGTTGCTGTGAGTGATAAGGCCTAAGCCCTCAAGTCCCACAGTCTTCTCCTGCCACTCCCTGAAGGACCCCCAGAGGCACAAGTGCAACCGGACCCATACCCTGCCGTGGGAAGCTAGCCTAAGCCACTGCCGTCAGCAGTCCACCCAACTGGACCTGACCTCAAGGAGCCAAAACGGAGTCCGACAGGGAAAGTGGTGCTTCCCCGCCCATGAGAAGAGAGGTCCTGACCGCACTTTGCCATCTGTGGATCGTCCACCTGCCTCGCCTATCTCTTCAACCTTGTGCTCTCATTTTATTTTATTTTTTTAATATCTTTGAGGACTTTTTCAGCTTTATTGGACAGTGTAGTGTCGAGAGACAGGAAGAATAGGGAGCGAGAGAAAGGGAGAGACGTGACATGTCTACAGGCTACGCCACCGAGACACCCCACCATGGCATGGCATGAGTACTTTTGTCCTGTATTTTAAATGATTCTGGAATCTTCTTTATACTTCTATACTTGATAATTATAAATTGTATATTAGTATAATATATTGAAGTTATTTGAGTTTGATATAGTTTGATTTCATTCTAAAACATGATGATGATGATATTAACAAGGAATTGTACTGATATGAGATCTTGTGCTCTCAAAAGAGCTTTACAGTTAAGGCAGGAACTCACATCCGCCACTAGCAGCGTGTGCCTCCCCCTCTGGGTGACGGACGGCAGCCATTTTGCAGCAGAGAGCTTACTGCACACTAGCCAAGGTGAAAGGAAATTATTAATCCAATTAAACTGGGGGTTGATTAGGTCATTCAGGAGCCGGTTGCCAAGGGATGTCCTCAGAAAGTTAGTCTCAGCCCGAAAGACAGATTAATCTCCCCTGAATTTAACCAATCCTCAGCTCTTTCGCTGTACGCTAACTGCTAGTGCATTGAGGGAAAACGGGGTTCAGCTAAATTGACGTTTCCACGCTTTAAGCGTGGGTTCTGTAACGATCACCGTATTAAAATGTACACTCCTTATAAATAACCCGTTTATTTGTTGCCTTGGGAAATTGTGGGATAATGTGTTTATGAGAAGTTGTAACGATGAAAAGCAATCCATTCTTAGCAGAGGAAACTCGGACCAATCCCGCCGGCGACTTTTCTGGATCAAACCCGATCCATACATCTGCGGGGAAACACGACGGGTTAACTGAAAGCAGCGCAGTCCACAGTACAAAAACTAGCCGGCTAACTACATTTCTTGACACTGAGAGAAGGAACACCCGACAATCGATGCAGAAAAAAAACACATGATCTAGCTTTCTGGAAAATCCACCACAAGAGAATTGCAGAAGACTACAGAGTCAGGCAGCTGGGAAATTCAAAGAGAGTAGCGGAGAAAATATATGGAAATAAATGGAAGACATAAAAATGGCCTTAATATCCCTGAATATAAAAGCTGTGCCAGGATCGGCTCTTTCACTGTGTCCAAACTTCCAGCCGTTTTGAGTAGAGTGTGGATTCTTAGCCATGGTTAGTTTGTCTCGGCAGCATTTAAGTTAAACTTGGATGTTGCAAATGGGCTTCTATAAATGAGGATCAAAATCTCTCAAGAAAATAATGCTAGTACTTTAAAGAGCCATTAAAATAAAAAATTAAAAAAGTATTTTTAATTTTGTTTTTCCCAAGAATTTTCAAGGAGCGTGAGAGTGCTTTTTGGAGGCTGTCTAAATTTGGAACAACATTAAATTATATCAAAATGATATCTGATATCTCTGCTTTATTGAGTTAAAATGATGAGCAGAAGTGGCCGGATCAGAAGAGGTTGGGAAAGCACTGTCGTTGTTGATAAACAGGCAGACTCTGTGCTAACGCTAACACAGGGTTGGGAAAGCTCTGTTACTGTGAGAGGCAGACTCCGTGCTAACCCTGACACAGGGTTGGGAAAGCGCTGCTGTTACTGTGAGAGGTAGACTCTGTGCTAACCCTAACACAGGGTTGGGAAAGAGCTGCTGTTACTGTGAGAGGCAGACTGTGCTAACGCTAACACAGGGTTGGGAAAGTGCTGTTGTTACTGTGAGAGGCAGACTCTGTGCTAACGCTAACACAGGGTTGGGAAAGCACTGTTACTGTGAGAGGCAGACTCCGTGCTAAGCCTAACACAGGATTGGGAAAGCGCTTCTGTTACTGTGTGAGGCAGACTCTGTGCTAACCCTAACACAGGGTTGGGAAAGCGCTGCTGTTACTGTGAGAGGCAGACTCCGTGCTAACCCTAACACAGGGTTGGGAAAGCGCTGCTGTTACTGTGAGAGGCAGACTCTGCTAACACTAACACAGGGTTGGGAAAGCGCTGTTGTTGCTGATAAAGTGCGAGGCTCTGTGCTGACGCTAACAGAGTCCCAATTGTCGTCTGTGCTGCGGCACTAGAATGTTCCAAAACGGGCCTGACCGCATTAATATTCAGAGCAGGGCAGAAAGTCTGTACTCACTTTTTGCACAAACAATATATGCGACATGACTGAGGTAAATATATGGTCAATTGCATTTGCATTGTTCTCAAAGTGCCAAAGTGGAATAATGTAATGGCTGTATTATTGCATTTCACAGGCGCTCTTGTCCAGAACGACTTGCACAGCTTACATTACATTTTTTACACACAGACCATTTATACAGCAGGATGCTTACTGAAAGCAATTTGGGTGAAGTACGACAGTGCCCCTCCTGGGAATCGAACCTGCAGCCTCCAGGTTGCACATCTAGTTGCCTAGCCATAACGCTACACTGCCGCCATGCTATTCTATTATTCTATTATAGAATAGAATACCTGTGGAATCCCAGATATCAGCATGTGATAGTGTGCGAGCACTGTGATGGAGATAATAGCTCAAGGCTAATATGACAGCGCTTCTGGCCTTAGCCTGGCTTTAGTGTGGTTTGCCCTCCCTGTACAACCTCCAACTGCAGTGCAGTTAAATGCAGCTTGTCCCCATCAGCGATCTGTATTGTGATCACAGAGTCGCAAGGGCCTCTGCCGCTGGAACTGACTGGACCCACGCAGGCAGCTGAGTCCTGCCCCAATCCTCAGGTGGCAGCTTAAAAAAAAAAAACATCAAAAATATATATAACTGGATAAATTGTTTTTTTAAGCAGAAGAAGCAGAACATTCAGGGGTTAGAAATATGACGATATGTCTGTTCTGTCATGACTCGGCTCAATGGCACACCGACGCGTTTAGAAAACTAGTTTAAATTTATTTTAAACAGAGGTGGAAATCCAGGGGATATAAAGTAAAAGTCCTTCCTAGTATTTTGCTCCAATCACCTGGATTTGCTAATTCACATAATTATTCAGCTGGGAGGTAGAACTAATTAGTGAAATCAGCTGGCTGAGTCTATGGGTGGAAGAAACACATGGTAGGGCTTTTACTTTATGTCCCCTGGATTTCCACCTCTGATTTTAAATAACCTAAATTTACAAAAAAGACAGGACACATGTGGGGGTGAAAGTCAGCATCATCAGCAGTGTAGGTGAGTGGATGTGTGAAGAGCATGGTGTTGAATAAGAGGCCAATGCCTAAACGGAAACCAAAAGGTACCTGTGGGGAGAGCTCCCTCTCAGACTGGAGACAGGCATATCTTAACATCTCTGGGAGCACTGGCCGCAGCTGCGCCCAATTATGCAAATGACCCTCTGCTCCGCCCCCCAGGCACCTGTGACGAAGCACCGGAACAAGCAGCACTGGCAGACAGAGCAGGGGGCCGTCACAGTTCATATACATATTTTGCTTTGGAGAGTTGTGTAAAAGCCCTGATGTTTTCTGGAGAGAAGCTCCTCGGGGAAGCTGCTGGAGACTCGGTCCGAGAGCCTCGGTCATCAGCGTCTCAAGCCCCCTCCGGCATGAACGCACAGACAGAATGCTGTTCAAGAGCTCTCCTCCAGCGGCGTGAAACATCCCTCTCTCCGCTCCTCTCCTCTCCTCCGCTCCTCTCCTCTCTTTAGTCAGAGATAAAATCCATCTCTCTCTGAGTGCAGGCCTTTCAGAACATGCCTGCTTCTGAGGGGACGTTAACCCCCCTCCCATAGCCCCCGTCAGCCCGCGCCAGAGAGGGAGAGATGAGCGGATGAAAGCTCCACTCACCCCGAGTGTGTGAGAGTGAGACCGTGCTGGTCCTGGGGAATGAAGCGGTCCTCAGGGACAGAATGCAGCCCCGGGGTCTGCCAGCAGGAGGTGCTGTTAGCAAAGCTGCAGGGGGCAGTCCTCCCATTGAACCAAAGAGAATAGCCGCACAGTGACAGGGGCTCTGTGCTTTCTGAGGCCCTGCCCTTCACTATCTCTGAGGTTAAGAACGCGTGGCGTGTATTACATTATTGACTTTCCTCGCTGTTTGGACTGGGATAACAGAGTTCTGTAAAACAGAGTTTGTAACAGAGCTCACTGTAATAGAGGGTTAGACAAAAATGCATACTGTAACAAGAAGGTTTATAATGGAGTGTACTGTAACAGAGTTTGTAATGGAGTGTACTGTAACAGAGTTTGTAATGGAGTGTACTGTAACAGAGTTTGTAATGGAGTATACAGTAACAGGGTTTGCAATGGAGTGTACTGTAACGGGGTTTGCAGTGCAGTGTACTGTAACAGAGGGTGTGTAATGGAGTGTACTGTAACGGGGTTTGCAGTGCAGTGTACTGTAACAGAGGGTTTGTAATGTAGTGTACTGTAACAGAGGGTTTGCAATGGAGTGTACTGTAACAGAGGGTTTGTAATGTAGTGTACTGTAACAGAGGGTTTGCAATGGAGTGTACTGTAACAGAGGGTTTGCAGTGCAGTGTACTGTAACAGAGGGTTTGTAATGTAGTGTACTGTAACAGAGGGTTTGCAATGGAGTGTACTGTAACAGAGGGTTTGCAATGGAGTGTACTATAACAGAGGGTTTGTAATGGAGTGTACAGTAACAGGGGGTGTGTAATGGAGTGTGCTGTAACAGAGTTTGTACTGGTGTGTACTATTACAGAGGGTTCAAAAGTGTGTTCTAGTGGTGAAAATAGTCTTGTGTACCGAAAAATCGCAGACGGTTTGTATGGAAAATCAAAATGGGCGTACCGCTGTTCATAGTTTAGCACATTATTTTATATTAATTTAGCTTAATAGTTTATAGACAGATTTTCCTATAGAATATTAAAATATTTACACCTGGCGCTGAAAAGAGGAAACTCCTATAAGTGCCATGTGACCAACATGCCCTAATCGTGAGAGCTCACTCATTAATTCAAAAGACGGCATTTTCATCCGCAACAATGAGACAACAGAGGAAAGTTCCCACTGCTTGCCCCACTCGCGAAAATCTGTTGGTCCCTTCCTGCCACTTCAGTTCCAACTTAGCGAACGAGTGCACTCGACTCCTGAGGGCAGTGTTTCAGCTGAAAGGTTTTGGCTCCTCCCTGAAAACGTGGACATAATTATTGATCTTTCTCAAAAAAAAAACTTGTCATAGAGCAGAATCTGGTGGATAAAATAGTCTAGAAGTAAATATAAGCCTATAAATATAAAATATAACTACTTCTTTGAGACATGCCTTGTTTTGTCATAGAAAATAAGCAGCGCACTCTTAAAAAAATGTTAGTCTCTATGAGTACCCCCCTCCACGGGTACGTACCGTACCGTGAACTCTGTATCGCGATACGAATCGTACCGTTACTTGAGTGTGCCGTCACATCCCTAGTGTGCTCTGATTCAGGGAACCGCGGCGTGTGAGCTGACTGGATTCATACATCATACAACATTGTGTGAGCAAGAGAGAGAGAGGGGGAGAGAGGAAGGGGAAAGGGATAAAACAGAAACGGAGGGAGAGAGGGAAAGATGAGAAGGAGGGAGCAGACAAGGCGATGTCATACACGCTGAGAGATACACATCGGAGCGTCAAGCCGTTTCGACCCCGTCAGATCACATCACACTCAGTCCTCCACCGTGATGTTATGAGATGTGACTCTTTTATTTCATTTCTGCCTGACTTGAGAGATCCAAGGGAAGCCGGCGAGTGGGCACAGGCACAGGCGGTGGCGAGACAGAATGCAGAGAGAAGCCGGGGCTTATGGGTAAAAGGTAGAGGGGTGGTGAACTCCTGGATCTGAACTGGGGCTGGCCGATATACCGCAACGATAATTATCGAATGTTTTTTTAAGCAGAATAACAATCATCCCGCCATGCGGCGTATTGGCTTTCGTCTTTTTTTCTGTAACCACACCTGATGCGGCAGTAAACATCGAAATTGCAGAGGTCATGTGAAATGCTTCTGGGAACAAAACAGCACCGCTGATACCTATTGGCTGTTGATAAGGCAGCCAACCAGCAGCAAGGTCGTACAGCTTGTGATTGATGCGAAAACGATGCGATCACATGGAAGCTGTACGACCTTGCTGCTGGTTGGCTGTCTTATCAACACCCAATAGATATCAGCGGTGATGTCTTTTTCCCGGAAGCATTTCACATGGCCTCTAAAGTTTGGATGTTTACTACTGGGTCCGGGATGATTAAAGGAAAAACAGACGAAAGAAAGCTGATACGGCAGCGACGGTTGTCGTTACGTTTAAGAAACGTTCGATAATTATCGTGGCGGTATATCGCCCAGCCCTAGTCTGAACATGCTGCTCTGACAGATGGAGGGAGAAACACTGAGGTCATTAAGGCTGTGGACTTTGGAGGAGAGATTAATAGAGAGGGAAAGGAGAGAAAGAGGGGGGCAGAAAGAAAAAGATGGATAGGGAGAAGATAGAGAGAAAAAGAGGAACAGTAAGGATGAAAAAGAGAGAGGGGGAGAGGAACCTGCAGTGTTGTATGTTAGTGTTAAATCAGCTCTTACAGAGTACTTATGGTCCCTATTGGACTCATATGTACTCTGTTAGAGTTGAATTAACACTGGACAATTTACTACGGCGTGTAGCATAAATCGCTAACGCAAAAAAAAAAACGACGGTCGTCTGAAATGAATTTAGTGCTTGAAAGAGGTATTTATGTGGTGTTTGAATGAGTTATTTAACTACTGTGTGTACCTGTCTGTGCGTGCGTGCGTGCGTGCGTGCGTGCGTGCGTGCGTGTGTGTGTGTGTGTGTGTGTGTGTGTGTGTGTGTGTGTGAGTGTGAGTGAGTGTGTGCTCCCTCAGGCTCCTGTTGCACAGAAGCCGCTCTTGTCGGGAGCCCTGCCACCCCGCATCAGTGTAGACTGAGAGAAATTCGCCCAAATCTGCTCTGCCCCTCCCAGTGATGTTCCATCTTTTCAGCCGCAACTGTGCCGTTGTGACAGGGGTCGTCTGACCCCCCCCCATCACCCCATACCCCGACTTCAGTTCCTCATGACGCTGTCTGCACTTTGCCTCGAAGCCGTCCACTCTGAGCGCGTGCCGCGCTCGCCTTTCTCCATCCCTGCTCCCGCAGCACACGCCTCCCTCTGTTTGTTTTTCATCTGTTGTTTATTCTTCCATATTTTCACCACATTTATTTTTTTTAAATTCTTAACTTGAATGTTTGAGCCTTCCTTTAAGGGACAAGAGAAGAATGCGATACGCGATTTGAACTGACAACTCACAAATAAAAGGGAACTCTGAAAAAGCTCCAGAGATCAGCACTTTGCTGCTGTGGACACACTCTCCCAAAACTGTAGGTCGTAACTCACAATATCAATAATAAAGAAAACCTGGTTAAATGCTGTCTAGACGCTCGCCAGTACAGGAGCGGGCTCTTGGTGCCGCTAGCTGTCGGCTTCAAAAAGCATCACTTTAACCATGCGTTCTCTCTGCTGTGCCTGTTTTAACAGTATCTTAAATGCCTGACATTACTTGTCAGTTTGTTTTTAAAGAAATAATAATACAAAAAATAATAGTAATTATAATTGACTGTCTTGTTCATGGCATGATCTTAAAGCGCTGTACAGTTACAGGGAAAGAGAAAAACTTACCTCAGGCACCACCACCAATGGTTATGTGTGGCGCCCATTTCAGGAAATAATGCTCCATGCGCATCAGCTGATGTGGAAACGGAGGGATTACAATCTGTAAGTCTCCTCCTGCTCAGCATTTGGCACTTTTCATTCACTTCACCCAGAGTTACTTATTCACGGGGAGCCCGAAGTGCATGTTTCGCCGTGTAACCATTTGATAACCGTTTCACTTCGGTTGACGACGTGGAAAAGCTGATTAAGAACTTCATCACAATCATAAAAGTAATGATGTTCATCTATTTATGAACTTAGCTCACAGCCTGTGGAATGCCTAGGCCTGTGCTCTCAGACAGGCTTAAACATCTTAAATCACCACCTAAAATTGTCATGCATCCTAAATGTAATTAATTCAGAGTATTATAGCTTTTTTATGGTTTTTACATTTGCTTTATGTCTTACTATGGATGTTACCTGTATGTGTTCAAATGTATGTTACGGTTTCAGGTTAGCATAGTCAACTGACATTTAGTGCTTTATTGATGTTGCTCTTACACGTGCTGCTCTGCGAATGTTGTTCGCCAGACTGTTGCTTGTATAACTCAGGTGGACTTATTTTCTCTGACACTGTAAGTTCTGTCTGTGAAATTAATGTCATGTCATATAAATGAAGTAGAGCCTACACCTCTCCTTCAGACATACAATGATCTGTGAGATAGATGGAAATACTAATGAAATATCGCAAGATATCGTTACGATTGGCTTGTTGGGGCATGTCTTGAGTTGAGTGGCTGTTTCACGCATGCCAGCAGATTGTGAGCATGTGCGATGAGTCATGGCGCACTGGTCAAGAGAGCCCATAGCTTTGCGCTTGGTGCTACGTCCAAGTCCGTGAGAGTCCTACTAACTGAGCTTGTGAGATGTGCGTTTACGTTTTTGCGTTTAGCGGGTGCTCTTTTCCAAAGTGATTTAGCAGTAAGAGCATGTAACAAGGCCTGAAGTACAGAGCTAGACCTAGACAATCAATGAAGTCGTGGACAAGTCTGGATTAATTGTAGGTACAAGTCCCAGAACATTACACTTTTTAAACTGCCAACTGCTTTGCTGCTAAATGAGTCACAGGGCTTAATTTGTGAGATCAGTGCTTGCTGCTCTCACCATAAGATCTGGTTGCAGAGTGTGTCGCTTTCCATAAGCTCGTTTGTGAATTAGTCACTTCACAGCATATGGTAGACAGGTGCTGACAGAATCGCGGCCTGTGAGTTAATCTGCCATTGGCTCAGAATGCACTATCTGCCTTGGAACCACTTAAAAACCGTTTAACGTTTTTCCCCCGCAGTGTGCAAGAACAGGTAAGGACTTAAGACAGGTGATATGTGAGTCACTGTTTATCACAGGGGTGCGGCCTAAGTCCTTACCTGCGGGCTCAATTCCAGTCTTCGGTGGTGCTCCAGTCAGGCCTTCAGTTCCTTAAGCCTGTGCTTTTGCCTTCCTGATCATCTGCATAAAAGGGCATGGTCAGGGTAAAGGCCCGTCCACACCAAGAACCATAACTATAACAATAACTATGAATATATCGTTTTTAAAATTGCTCTAACTCAAGTGGATGGACACCACAACCATAACGACAACGACAGTGATGAACAATATCATTGGGATCACTTTCAGAGCGATTTGATGAACGATAGAAACACTGACAGCCAATCAAATCATCAAGAAATCCATCAGAATTTACAATCTGCTGACAGAGCTGGAGCGTGCAGCGCATGCTTGGTGCCACTTTTTACAGAATGTTATCGTTCATCAGTGTGGATGCTCACATTGTTATCATTGTAGTTATTGTTATAGTTATCGTTCTTGGTGTGGACGGGCCTTAAAAGGCGGGGTTATCCCACATATGTTCTTATCAAACTATGGAAACTAGTAGCCATCTTTGAATGGGAGTGTGAGGTTATCACCAAGGAGGCTGTTAAGGCTGTTAAGCCCTTTGCGAACATGGCAAATTTGATCAATTCTCACCTATTTAGGGGGTGCTCTGTTTAAGGCTTTATAACTCCTGGGGTGAGCATCACAGAAACTTGGTAAATGGCTTAAATGAAACAAAACAGGTGTACCATTTACAATACAAACTTAGATTTGTTTAATTTCATAATTTAAGTCAAAATAAAGTGCCACAAATGCAAAGAAACTTTAGAAAAATGCAACAACAAAAAATATATATTGTTTTTCTCTAGTTTGCAATGAAATACTGAGAGCTACATAACAGGTAAATCTATACATTTCCTGGATCATAAATTCCATGTCCATAAGTGTGCAAAATCTGAGGATGATATGCAGAACTACTAAAGATGATGCAAAACTACGACTATGATGCAAAATATAGGCAGTGTACCCTGTTGTCCATTAGTGTCTCAAAATCTATCCAAATCTAGCTAAATTGTGCACTGCTCTAAATAATAATAAAAAAATATATATTTAACTACAAATCAGTTTTGGATAACAAAACTCACTGCATCATTTTCAAGTGGGAATTATTATCTTTTCATCAGTATAGGGGGGTAGATATCTATGGGTTCAAAACCCTATCCAAAACATGTCATAAAATTTGGTTTGTCCATTGTAGAGCATATACATTTGCCCCTTCTGATGGTTGAAGATAAAAACATTGATATCACAGTGTTACATACCTAAATATGTAGCCTAATCATTCACTCTTGTACCTCAATAAAACATCACTTTTACCTGTACTCTACAGTATGTATACTTTTGCACGGGATTGCATTTTTTTAATTTAAAATTTTTTTAATGTTCCCATTCATAATGACTCCAAGGAAAATTGAACATTAATCTACCACATATCGGCACACAGTAAATTGGAATTAGCATTTCCCATGCCCTTAGTGACAAGTATATACGCCATAGTCACTATTATGTATGATAACATGAAAATAAAATAGTATTCCACCATCTGCAAAATGCTGCCAAATGTTCTATCTTCAATGAAAATCGGTAGCCTACATCAAACATAGAATGAACGATTGCACTACAGAGTGCAAAATGTACTCAAAATGCGGAAAATAACAAGAGGCCTATGAATCATATCGGACAAGACAGTGCTCGAGTGGAAAAACTAATGTGTAGCCAGCGAGACCAACCGCATATTTAAAAGCAGTGCTACTTACATATCGGGAAGGGAAAACTCCCATTGGGGAATGCATTTCCTGTAGAGCTTGCATACTACTAGACCATTAAAACTAAAACTGCCATTACGCAGGGCTGTAATTAATTGCTCAAAGCTCCACTAATAGTTTGGCTGCAGGAGCAACGAATGTCTCAGTTGAGAAAAATCTTGCCGGCGGCAGCATGGTCACTAGGCATTTGCGCAAAGGGGCTAGTGTCACGTGACTGACTGTAGTGTTGGCATCTCCAAGGCCTGATGGACGAGCAGGGCCAGCAGTCTGAGCCTTTGGCGAGAGGTTTTAGACATAAGTTCCCTCAGGGTTTCAGCTGGACCTGGCTGGTCTGACTGTGAATACGGCTCATTGAGTATGTTCATTGCTGACGTTCTTCTGTGCCTCTTCCAGAACTCAGCTCTGAAAACCTCCGCACCTGCTTCCAGATCATCAATGCCTACACTTACCTGTCAGCCACTGAATTTTTACAGGTGAGGGCACAAACAGAAGGTAAAGAAAGAGTTTGAGTAAATGTGCTGTGAATATTCTTGTTTTGTAAATGTGCTGTGAATGTTGTAATTGTGTTGTAAATGTAGTGCAATTGGAATGTGAATATTCTTGTGGTGTAAATGTGCTGTGAATGTTGTAATTGTGTTGTAAATGTGGTGTTATTATGCTGTGAATGTTCTAATTGTGGTGTAAATGTGCTGTGAATGTTGTATTTGTGTTGTAAATGTGATGTGAATGTTGTAATTGTGTTGTAAATGTGGTGTAAATGTTGTAATTGTGGTGTAAATGTGCTATGAATGTTGTATTTGTGTTGTAAATGGGTTTTAATGTGCTGTCAATATTCTTGTGCTGTACTGTGAACGTTGTCATTGTGTTGTATCCCCTAGCTGGAGACACTGGCTCTCTCAGTTGAGTCTCATTATCTGACCCTGTTGATGCAGGACAGAATTGCCAGGAAACAGCAACAAACAACAATTAATTTACCACTAAACTGACAGGTTCACCCCTGCGCTCACACTCTCTCTGTCTGTCTCTCGCTGTAGAACTATGCAGAGTCGCTGTGTCGCTCATTCTGTGACTTGCTGAAAGACATCACTACAGAGGGTCAGGTCCAAGTGCTGAAGGTAGGCAGGCGGACACACGGACTCTCTGTCATTCATCCATACACAGACACTCATAGATCTGTCCTGTCCTGTCCAAATCTGAACCTTCCCCCACCCCACCCCACCCTCCTCCTCTTCTGTCTTTTGAGAACAGTCCCCCGGTCCTCCTGTGATTGACAGATGTGAGAATCATTTGTACACAAAAGAGAGTAATCTCTGATCCTTTTTATCTTGCTGTGCTCTTTGTTTGGATTCATGTTGTTTCTTTGAGTTGAGTTTCTGGCGGGTTATCGTTAGCAATATCGGTATGGTGGGTGTCCTGCTGGGAGGGGCAGGGGGGGTGTGCACTGTGCGTGTTCCACTGACACAGGCTCACCTCAAACCAGAGGGGTCTGGCTGCAGAAGTCAGAGGTGGTTTCCGACACCCGGAACGTAGACCCTGATGTACGGGGTGCATTATTGTGGTATCGTGGATTGTCTGACGCTGCGTAGAGCCGCGCCGGAAGCAGCGCAGTCACTTGGGGGATGAACCGCACTCCGAAGCTTGACGCGTCTCCGCCGGCTCGACTGGAGACAAACTCGGAACAGCGAGGCGAGCGGGATTGCACTGCCGGTGGGAATTGTGTTCTTTCTTTCCTCTCCATCTTTGTAATTTGAGTTTATTGAGGTGTCAGAGATGGGGTCCAGGACACAGTGTTTGCTGCAACACTTTAAAGTTGGTTCAGTGATTTTGTACTTTTACGATCAATTTTTTGTAGCAGTGATGGTTTGAAATAACCTTGCCGTATTTAAAAAGCCACTGTTTGAGGTGGCTCATGTGTACCTCTGTTTATCCCAATAAACTGCCCTGACACCAGTATTATCTTAAGAAATGACAGTTTATAGGCCACCACAGTTTAGTTACCTGTAGGCCTATGTAATTTATCCCCCGCCGAACCAAAAATAAAACTTTAACAATTATATTTCAGCCATAATTTTACAAAAAACATGATTTGTCCTGCGCGAATAACGAGCAGAAGTGGAAACCGTGGCATTAAAACTGTATGACTGAGAAAGAATAATGTCGTTTAGCCTACATCTACTTGGCTGTCTTTTACCGATGTTTTAGGCTATTATAGCCTACTATTTTTTATCACAAGGCTATGCTATTTCATGCCTGAAATACAGCGTCCAGTAAAACAGTAGGCTAGGCTACCATTTTCAGTGCAAAAACAAGCTCTGAGACGAGAACAATCTGTTAGATGCACACTGGCACATGATACAGCTGTGCAACGTCATTAGTAACTGACATCGCTTAACCTGACGCTTGACTGAGCAAGGCCTTTCCATTTGCGTAATGCATGTTGCCTCGATTCCTCCGTCCTTGCATCTCTTCCTCACGTCCTCCGTTGGGTGGAGCTGAGGACCGAGGAAAGGGCACGAGGAAATGATGCGTGAAAATAAGCGATTGGACTGAACCCAATGCGTTTCGTTTTACAGAATTGCACATCTTGTTTTTTATTTGATTGAGTATCTTAGTTAATTTCATAAAATGAGTTGCTCTTATAGCCCTGGATGCTGATTTGTTTAGAACGCTTTACCGTGACTGGGTCTAACTGCCGCTTGGAAGGGAAAGTTGCGCTATATCTGATGGTAGAGATGTTGGCTAAAGGAAAAACATTGTTTTTTCCTAACAAATTTCATAGATAAAATTGGATAAGGATTGCACGGATAGGTAAATATAAGCCCATAAATATAAAATATAACTACTACTTTGAGACATGTCTTGTTAATAAACGGTCTTATGTCATGTCAGAGAAAATAAACAGCACTATTTACTCTCTACGTGCCGGTGGAGGGGGACTCATAAAAAGAAAATGTATTATAAAAAAATATATATTCTTATTTTTTCTACGTCCATAAATCGGCACATTGCGCTGCCCATTATCATGCCACGTTATGAGATATACGCAATACACTTGTTGACCAATCAAAAACTGTAGCATCCTCTGACTGAGCCAATCACAGCTGAACACAGCAGGTAAGAACCACCTGCTGCGCGCACTAGCCTACTCAGTACAGTAGTAGCCTGCAGTCCGATACAGTTGCAGTGTGTCTAGCAAACCTGCATGACGTGAATATCAAACCCGGAGCTAGCTACGAGTAACGTTATCTAGCTTTGCGTAACTTAACGTATCCGAAAATATCGAAACACTCCTCCCTTTTCCAGTTCCAAACGAATTATGAGAGAGCCACCGTCACCAACAGAAAAATACGGAAAAGCAATTGTCAGTGTGACGTGCATTTTGTAACGTGAAGTCGAGCAAATGAAACAGTGGTTGCATTGTTGTTAATGGAAAAGCAATTAACAGTAGCCTATAGTTGCAGAGGCGTGTGTCAATTCGAACGCAGTGTTTGAAAGAATATTATCAAAAGCTATTCAAAGCTATTTCTGACCTGTTAGGCCTATGTGAAATTAATTTTGGAAAAATAAGCTGTAGTTTTAAGTAAAATATTAGGACTGTCACGTTTATTGATTGTTATTTTGTCATGCAATAAAAAAATGGATTACAATTAATTCACTGTAGCCTAAATTAATACAAGCAGTAGGCTAAATGACAAACAAAAGTCCACTGAAGTGTTGTTATGTGAATGTTTTTGAGGTTACCGGCGAAAACTGACTATGCATTAACTGTGTTCATAAATTGGGCCAGAATATCTGTATGAATTTGTACTGATCGTTATTTTGTGTAGCAAAAAAAGCAACGATACATTTGGGTTTTTGATTTGTGACATTGTGCTAGTCTGCACTGTTATGTTCACCAGGAAATGGGTTAGTTCCTGTTTTTTGACAGGTAATCCATAGCCTTTATTTGGCAAATTAAGGAAAGGATGTATGAGCACCCTGTTTATGAAAATAACGTTATTACTTTTCCAGCGTATTGTCCAATTTAAACTAACACTCTCTCAATCTTAATTACCTTGGCCCACCCACGATTTACATCCTCCTGGCGCTACTGGAAAGGGGTATAATGAGCCAGCCTGGTTCCAGCTGTACACTGTGGGAATTGTAATTTCCTACTCATTTGGCAACATTAACCTTGAAGCTTTTAATGTTAAAGTATCTTTCAAATGTTCTTTGAAATCTACCCAGTGGACTGAAAATGAGAACTTGATCATTGATCTTTTAATCAAATTATACATTTAATCAAGAAATATCTGATTGCAGGCTGAGCCACAGTGCTTTTAATGAACTCATTTCTTAATAGGAGAACTGTGTGGAAAGAACCTAACGTGGTGATTGTATGTAAATGGTCTTTACGTCAATCAAATTGAGATTTCACTGCAGTTATTACTTTATGTTCCTTCTTTTTTTTCTTTTTTTTAAAAGATGCAATCTCTCTTCATATTGTGCGTTTCAGTGTTTGTCGTATTTGAAAAGGAAATTCTTTCTGTTTCAAAAAAATCTAAAGTAATTGGCCACAGTAGGCAGACACTATAAACAGGACGGTATGCTTTTTAGAGCCTACAAACTCACACAAACACACTTTTTAGAGCACACAAACTCACTCTCCTCCCTTTCTGACTGACAACAAATACACAAACGCACCCTTCTGCTTCGACAAGAAGGATGTCTTGTGTTATGGTAATCAATCAGTCAATCCACCATTTAATCAGTCTTTTTTTTTTTAATGGCAGCACTTGCCACATTGCAAACAGGAAGTCGTGCAGTGCTTCACAGTGGGACATTTCCAGAGGGAATTAAAAGACAGATGATGACGCCCCCCAACTGAGCCAGTTTGAGGAAAGAAACTGTAAGATCACCCACGGACCCGTTAGGCGAAGGCTGAACCTTCCCCCTCTGAGATGCTCGACAAAGACGCTTTTTGCAGTGTCTCTCTCCCACTGTCTGTCTCCAGTTCAGAGTTAACGTTCTTCCCGAAAAGGAGACCAAGGGAAATTAATTGCACAGCTCTTCAGGCTTCCCAAGTAAATGTTCCCCGCTTCCAGTAAAAAGCTTAGAACTGCTGTGCCATTTATCATGAACAGGGGTGGGACATTTAGCAATTTTCTCTACACGGTGATGAGCTGATTTGTCCTTGCGATCATTCGAATACAAATTTTTTTTTTTTTGGTGGGGTGGGGTGTTAAAGCCCGTTTTACAGCAGCAGACCCGCGTAAAGGCGTCGCCGAGCATTTTCTCCGGCTTTACTTCACACAGAACACCAGGACAGGAATAAGTGAATAAGCACCCAACAGTTGTCACGTCTCCTTTCCAATAATTATCAGGCTTTAGTAGACTGATGGGCAACGGACATTGTTGGATAGATGTTCTGTTCTAGGAAACGAAGACACAAATGGACAAAGCTAGGCTACATCTTCAAAGTCATGGCCTAACACTGCGAAACGTGTAGCCTTAAGCCTATAGTTGTGTCTCGTGTGCTCTGCACTCAAGCGGACGGAGGATGACAACGATAAAATATGAGACATTGCAGAAAATAAACATGCTAAGTGGATTTAACCATGTCTTACACTTGATAGTGGTTACAAACCAAAACATTTAAAAAGAAACATTTAGAGGGTGACAGTTAAGAATGCAAATGTGTGATGCTCACAGGAGAAAATGTGAGCCTCCCACACTATGCACTATCTTATCCTGTAAGCTACACCTGCATATGCAACTTTCTTTGGCCTACAAAGAATAAATGTGTGCTGCAAGAGATAGGCTATTGATTATTTGTACGGCATCATATCATATTCTGACATCAATGTGACATTTTTGTGAACTACTTTCATGACTATATAACTACCTCTTGGATAGCCTAGATTGAACCATGGCGTGTTATTGCAAGGCAGATTTAGTCTAAAGCTAGTAGCCTAGACTGTGTTTGTACTGTTGATCTTCATCAAGGCAATTGCTTTACAAGGAAATGTATTTATTCATCATAGGGAAACCTCTCGAACATTATGTTCAATTGCTTTTGAATTAATAGTCATTGCAGCATTAAATGCAAAAACGGTATTTAAAATAACAAAACCCTGTATAAAAGGTTCATTGTGTGTTTTATTTTGTGTTTTTCTTATAACAGTCATACTTAATGAAGCTCAATTTTTTGGTTTTAGATTTTAGGGTTCACATTAGGGTTAGGCTAGTTTTAGGATAATGGTAAGTGTTAGGGCTACGGCAAATTAAGATTATGTAAGAGTAAATATGAATACACCACAGACTGTATATCACTTGGCAGATATACATAAAATCACATGTGCACACAGTTATGATGTTACCAGTTAAGTCATTTTTGCATATTGGTTGCACCTTGTAGTTTTCATTAGACAAAAAATAATACATTTCTGCTTTTCGGATTACATTTTTTTTTAAGCAATTAAGAATGCTGGCGCATACTTGTTTACTTGAGTTAAATGGTCCCATCTCTAATCACAATGTGTTCTCAAATCAATACCTGACTTTCCACCCTTGAAGCGTTTCATCAAAGCTACTCTTGCAGTGAGTTTAAGATGTTCTTTCTGTTCTGACCCGCTGTTCACGTTACACTCAATATCTCCCGGGAGCCAAACTGGTCATTTCTGTGAAGTTCTGACACCTCCTGCTTGATTTTCTGCCACCTGTTAAGTTTCATCTGCCCTTCCAGCATGTTTGCCTGTAAGCGTTCGGGCAGATAAGAGTGAAGAGGTTTTACTTTTTAATTGCTAGCCTGCTTTAGAGTTCGAGGCTAAACAGATTTTGTCCCTGTGTTTGCTATGGGGACAGTTATTGAAATTCATTAAGCGAAGTGAATATGAATTTGAATTTTTTTAAAGGTACTTAAGAGTAAATTAATAAATAATGTGAAGGTAAACACCTTCTGGTCATGCTTGTTGTGCTAGGGCACGGAGGAAGGGAAAAACGGCCCTGAACAATGAATATTTTGGAAAACACTTGTTAAAGTGGTTTTGATTCTGTAGCAGTCTGTGTGCTCCCAATCTGAGTGATCAGCTTTTGAGGAGACTGTCAGCCTCCAGTAATATCTTCTAGGGGAGCTGATCGCTTTTTGCTTTGGCAACCCACCACCGTGGAAGCAGTCTGTCCAAAAGAAATACTAAAAATAATTTTATAGGATATCTTCTCTACTTGTTTGTGCCTCTCTGTAGGGGGTAGGTGGTGGTGGGGGGGGGTGGCACAGTGTGGCCGCCGGCACAGTGAGATTGCTCAGCTGAGACATCCATTGCTCCTGCAACCAAACTATGAGTGGAAACAACACACTCCACATTCTACTCTTTATTGTACAGACTATGATTCCTGACAACTATACCGAATACAAAGTTTATACGTGCTACTATTGTCACGTAGCTAGTCCATTTAACAAGCAACCCACCCAGTCTCACCTGCTACTATGCCGACCCATGCGTGACACAGTGGACATAGCTATCTGTGAGTTCATAAATATATATTTTTTTAACACCAACAATTTGTATTGTGTCATAGCAACAAGATAAAGCCAACAGTAGCCCAAACATGTACCAATATAGCCGTGAATAGCCCTGCTCTCTCAATGGCAAAATAAACAAGTGAAATTCTTGTGTAATTACATGTCAGTCCACTATCGATATCTGTGTAGAACCCGCACAGCTAGACCAATGAGGGAATAGCTGGAGGGGAAGGAGTAAACGTGTTTTTCCTCTGCTGTTGTGATACAAACAAGAGATGTTAGTTATTTATCTGTTCATGAACAGAGCACAATTACATATAAGAATATACTGGGTCCGTCGCCATGAGTCAGATATGAATGCGCTGCTCCATATCCCGCTTAAGACAGGCCTGAAACGGATCAGTATGATTCTTATTATTCTCTGTTCGCAAACGGGGCCATGTTGTCATCACGGATATATCCGACCTGTCGTCCAAATGTCAATATTCTAATGGGAGCATTAGAACACTCACAAAGGAGCTGAACAACACATCGAATATATCTATGATCACAAACAGTAAGCGTAACAGTTACTATTGGTTTACTCGTAGTTATCTGACTCCATATTAAACTATAATTTAGAATTTCACTTTAATCATGCGTGAAGCTCAGAGTGGTTACACTAGACTCTTCCTTGTAGGCCACCATTACTCAATATATGCTCCCGGGATTAGCACTATTGCCGAATCTCAGTTCGGTGGAGAACACAGAGGTTGGGGGTCTGGCCAACACAATACATGCATTATATTTTACATAGATAGTTGCGAGCCCAGTTCAGCGTGCACTCAGAGGGCTCCTTAAGGCTAATTTGACAAGAACCGACGTAGAACGTCCATGGGCTCTCTTCACGTCAAATTCCCAGAGCCATGCATCACCAATCCTTCCTGGCAGAACTTGACCGCCTATTCCCAACTTGGGAACTCCACATAAAGTACCACGCCACTGATCAGTTGGTCATTGGTCAGAATTGTTCCCCTGAGTATTCAGTCGTAATTTAGGCTGAAAAAGGTATAAAATGGGTTAGAGTCATGGAGACCACGCAAGTTAAAATAAGAAGAATTTATTCACAGGCAGGTAGGTCATTATCTTAAAGTTATTAGTCAATTTCAAAATACAAAAATGAAGAAAAGAAACACAGAGTAAATATCTTACCCGGCCTGCTTCAGCTACACACAGATACAGAATACGCACAGTGTAGGAAGTCGGTTGCGATCTTCCTTACCCAAAACACACAATCTGCACGGTGTGGGAGATCGGTTACGATTCTCTCAGATAGGTTTGTCTCCCTTTCTTTTATGCCAAATCCCGTGTTTGAGCCAGGCGGCAGTGCCATAAATTAACCTGGAGGTGTGGTCGAATAGGGGAAAAGGAGTTGATTACCAGAGAAGGACATTCCAGTGTTAGTTTTTCCTGAGTTATTGAAACTATGTTTTACTAAACTCCATTTGGTATGAAATGTATCTCATTTGATTCCTTGATTTTACCGGATTACATCCATACCAAACAGCTTACCATTATGATTATTATTATTATTAACAGATTAAGTCTTATTATGTTGCAGTTGTCATGAAAATTCCCTTCTGATGAACCATTTTACATGCAATTCCTGTTACTACTACATAAGACATAATGTAACAATATAAGAATCACATGTGCAATGTTTGTAAGTTTTACAGGGTCTGTTGACCATTTAAACTGAGTCTTAACCCAGGAGAGAAGGGGGGGTGCAATGACAGAGGTGCCAACATGAGGGCACTGTGGTATTGTCCGTAGTCTTTCCCATAGGACTGACCACGTGTGAGATCACGGAAAAGGTCACAGATGTATTGTTTTGGCCAGGGGCTTAATGGCCTCTTCTGCCATAAATGCCCCTGAAACACAAATCCACACCCATGACATAGTCCAGTTTCTCTTTATCAGTCTTTCCCAGGTGAGGACATCCTTGAGAACAAATGGGCTGAAAAACCCAAAGGAAGTCAGAGTTGCATTGTTTTATTACAAGGCCCTCTGGTCCTTTGAAGTTTATGACGAGCACCGTTCTCGGGCTCCTCACAAATGGCAGCCTTTCCTGCATCTCACGTTGACTCCCCTCTTACATCTGCTACTAAATATGAAATAAATATACAATCCTACATTTGGTGTTATGCATAGAGATGCATAGAGGTCATTTATTGTCTTGGACAATCCGTTTCAGAAATACACACCCCTTTATAACGCCAGTACACCTTCTGAAAACCCCACGTGTAAAACCCCACCAGCTGTTGCAGCTCTTATGTATTCCAGTTCATTCTGGTTTGATTCACAACTCTTGTATCCAATAGAAGACATTATAACGTTTGCAATAGTGTTTGTAAAGTATTATTGGATGCCTTGAACAATACAGCTGGGCGTAACAGCATTTCTAGTTTTACTAGTTTAGTTTTACGTAAACAAGTACAGAAAACGCAGGAATGTACATTTGCTCGCTGAGGCGTAATTGTTGTTTTCCTGCTATTTTTGCAAGATTTTATTAAGTTGGCAAATTAATCACCATGGCTAGAGAAAATCCTCACTTTGTTTACATGGATTTTGGGAGTGGGTCAGACGAAGATACCGTAGTATTGATTCTGTTGGAGAATAGTTTGATAGTTATTTTTGCATTTGGAGTACATTTCACTTACAGTAGTCTAAGCGTTCATTGGTGGCTCAGTCATGTTTTACATATTTTTTTACACAGATTTTCCCTGAAGCTAGAAGATTTGCCAGCATTTTCCTGATGGTGTATATGATGGAATATTAATTTATTGTAATCTTATCGTACATAATATAGACTATGGTGTATTAGTATCTTCCTGGGCTGTACTTGTCACTTTGGGCATGGAAAATACTAATTACAATTTACTGTGCGCTGATATGTGCTAGATGAATGTAGAATTTTTCTTGGAGTCATTATGAATGGCAACATTTTAGAAAAAAAACTAGAGAAATGTCATCCCAGGGCATGGCATGCAGCAAAAGATTACATACTGTAGAGTACAGAAAACAAGTGATTTTTTTTTCAGTACAAGAGTGACATTTAGGTATGTGTACTAGTTTTCATTGTTTTCATCTTAAACCATCATAAGGGTCAAATGTATACGCTTCATAATGGACAAAAAGTATTTTATTAATTTTATGACAGGTTTGGATAGGTTTTGGACCCATCAATATTTATCCCCCTATACTGATGAAAAGATAGTAATTCCCACTTGAAACTGATGCAAAAGTGAGTCATGAGTGAAAACTATTGATTTGTAGTTGAATATATGATTATTTTATGATTTACAGCTGTGCACAATTTAGCCACTTTGGATAGATTTGAAGACAGTAAGGGACAACAGGTTACACTCTTAGACTTTGCATCATAGATTTTTAGTAGTTCTGCATATCACCCTGAGTGTATGATCCAGGAAATGTATAGGTTTACCTGTTTTACATTTGTAGCTCTCAGTATTTCATTGCAAACTAAAGAAAAACATTTTTTATTGCATTTTTGCCAAGATTTCTTTGCATTTGTGGCACTTTATTTTGACCTAAATTATGAAAATAAACTAATCAAAGTTGTAAATGGTACAACTGTCTTGCTTCATGTAATCCATTTTCCAAGTTTCTGTCATGCTCACACCTGGAGTTAGAAAGACTTAAATCGAACACGCCCTAAATAGGTGAGAATTGACCACATTTACGCCAGCAGCCATACCACCATGCACTCTGCTCCTGCTGAATTGCTGAAGCTAGGGGGCAATCTTCCCTCTGGTCAGATAAATCCCAATGCCCCAGTGCAGTGATGGGGACACTGTGCTGTGGGAGATGCCGTCTTTCGGATGAGACGTTAAACTGAGGTCCTGACTCACTGTGGTCATTAAAGATCCCATGACACTTATCGCAAAGAGTAGGGGTTTCCCCGGTGTCCTGGCTAAATTCCCAACCTGGCTCTTTCAATCTGCCACCTAATCATCCCCCAGTTTAATTGGCTAATAATCATTCTCTCCCTCTCCACCTCAGCTGATGTGTGGTGAGCATTCTGGCGCAAAATGGCTGCCGCTGCATCACCCAGGTGGGTGCTACACATTGGTGGTGGTAGAGGCGAGTTTCCCCCTCATCACTGTAAGCGCTTTGAGTATCGAGAAAGGCGCTATATAAATGCAAGGTATTATTATTATTATTATTATTATTATTATTATTATTATCTGCGCAATGGGGTTAAGGGAAGCTGCTTAGAATCATTCTGGATGGAAAAGTTTAGCTATCCTGGGGAATTAGCCACAAGGTGCTCTAAATTGATTTTTTAATAATTTGTTTTCCCATTTAACAGATGCCTGTAATTTAAATGTGTTCGGTTTGATGAACATGTTTGGCTGGTAGCCCCGCCTGTGTTCACACAGACCCCTGCTATCGCAGAGTCGCTCTAGCAGTGATTTTCAGCCATTGCAGATTTGCATTGCATTGTTGCTCAGAAACTGACATGATTTTTGGATCCATGTGGGTTCAGTTTGGGGGCCTGCAGCTCCTCTTTGTCCCACGGCTCCTAATGTTTAATTAAAATCATTAATTGGGCCACCTGCCATCACTGGTTGGAAATATTTCTTCTGGTTGAGCATAAACAAATGGCTCCAAGAGGCTTTGAGTGATGCATGGAACCATGGATTGCCTCAAATGAATTGTTCGATAGGGTTCTTGCTCAATACATTTACTCATGATTTGCTGACTAAACAAGAAACTCCTGGAGTCAATTGACTTTCTTTGGTTTAATTTTGCACTGTTAATCAGCCCCTTGTTCAGCAGGATTCCATGAGTGTCATCAGCTTTTAATTGCACTTTTCCAGGTACATTGCAGTTAATTTAAATTCACATTAAAATAAGTTAATTCAATCAAACAAATTTATAGTTTATGATGTGTGCCATTTCCTTAAATTGTTTACAAATTGTATTTTATTTAATTTTCTGTAACATTGAGTGAGTTTCTGTGGATGTTTTCTGATTCTGTTTCCCTGTGAATGATTGCCATGCTTGAAATGGCAGTATTCACGCCTGTATGTGAACATGTAGCTCATGTGATGGGGAGGGGCCCTTGTCATGTGATGATGGAGAGGCTCAGCACACTGACAGGGTCCTTTGCCGTGTGATGAGGGAGAGACCCAGCACACTGACAGGATCCCTTGTCATGTGATGATGGAGAGGCACAGCACCCTTGTCACATGATGGGGACGGAATGGAAGCAAGTCCTTGCACGCTGGAAAACATAACCTTTTCAGTGTTTCCCCTAGGATGGAGTTGTAGCAGTGGAGGTGAAGCATTTATATACATATATATATATAATTTAAAAAAAAATTCCTATAAACAAATTTTTGTGCACTCACAAAGCGCACCCTTTGTGAGTGCAATTTGTGTCTGCCGGCACCAGAAGGGCTCTCGAGGCCTAAGTACATACAGTGCAGTCAAGGGCAACTACAGGCAGGGGCGTAGGTTTCATTTGAACATTTGGGGGGACCACAAACAGTAAATGTTCTTTGTGATGATAATGGAGGGGGACACTAATAATATAGCATCCAACAGTAGCGAACCATGACTATTGGACCGAGCCTCTCATGTTGCACTGCAGGGCAATAAACATTTTAAGGAACCAAATACCCTACATTTAAGAAGCTACAACTGTTTTCTGATGAACCCTGAAGAAATTCTCTATTCAATTGTCCAGCAACGTCGACATTTCCACAGTGCTACCTAGCTACGTATGTACATATATATTTAGATGCAGGTTTCACTTCAAAATGTTGTACATCTATGGCCTTCTCGTCAGAACAGCTGCATTTGCTAGCTAGCACTGGCCATATACGACCTTACTGAAAGTTAGCTTTGCTTAGAAAGTTTGGACACAATCGCATTTCAAATGAGTTTATGACAGCAACTTTTCCATGAAAGCACTTTACTCTAAAACGTTTACAAGGACGTTTACTCCAGCATTTTGAAGGGGAGAGAGTGGATTGTTTTGTTTTGTTTACAAAAACGTTTTTAAAATAAATAATTCAGCAGCGGCGGTCATATTTCAGGAGCGGCGTAACGCCGCTGCTAGGTGCATATAGGGGAAACACTGCTTTTTTATTATACCTTTCCACCTGTGGCACCCTGAATGCGAGAGACCCCTGGAGGATTGTGTGCAGGAGCGCCATTTCTTTCTGGGCTGTAAATTTCTGTCCGGTGACAGCCTCCAATTTCACAGACGTTGTCACGTCAAGGCTGATGGGAAGGTGCAGAGGATTTGTCTGTGTCACAGGCGACAGACAGCGAGAGATTTTTTAAAAACGACACCCACTAATTCCTCCCTCCGCAAGGTAGAGGTGATATTTAACTATGCTCGACCAGCCTGTCCTGGAAAAATGTTTTTCCTTGGACCCGAGGAAGCTGCCATTTGATGAATGACTGAACCGGAGTTCCTCCTTAAGCATTTGTACACATCCATCAGAGGGTCGGACACTCAAAGACATAAACTTAAAGTAGTGCCGGGGGGTGGAGTAGGGGGCTGGCTACAACCTATTTATGTCAGTGGGGAGGTGTGGCTGTGGCCTTTTGATGTCATTTAAAAAATATATATATATATATATATATTTAGTTATATAGCGCATTTCACAACTAGTTGTCACAATACGCTTCAAAGAAAAACCCCCACAAGAGCAAGCCAAGGGCAACAGTGGCAAGGAAAAACTCCCTGGTGTAACTAGGAAAAAAACTTGGAAGGAACCAGACTCAAGGGGGGAACCCATCCTCCTCTGGTCGGCTCAGGGTCTAGGTCTTAATGACCAGCATGGTCAAAACAGCCAATGTCCATGTCAATGTCCAAGAATTAGCAGCAGCTAGATGACAGTCCAGATGTGGCGGCAATGATGGTGGGGAACCGGGCGGTGGGAGCAGCGGGCAGCAGTGGTGAGTAGGGGATGGGCAAGTGGCGACGGAGAGGAAGCTGGACAGCAGCGGTGAGGGAGTCCAGTTGACAGCAACTCTCGAGGTGTGGGGCATAAGCCCTGCTGGCAGAATGTAGAAAAAAGAGAGAGAAAACAGTTAGGGAAAGTGTAATAGAGCAGCAGGAGCACCAACTGGGTAGCTATGCATAGCTATGAAGACAGAGTTTGAGAACCCATCCAGTCATGAGCTGGCAAACAATCCTACCCGCCTATCAAGAGCCAGCCCAGGAAGATGGGGTCACAGCTGTTGACAGGTGGCAGTAAGGAAAGGATGCCACCCCACATTGCTCTTTGGCTAAAGGCTTCTCTGGTCCTGTCTCCAGACTACAACTCATTATAAGCCTGATCATAGAGGTGCGTTTTTAATCTAGACTTAAATATTGAGACTGTGTCTGATTCCCTTATAAATTTTGGTAGGGTAGTGGCGCTCTGTAGGAGAAAGCTCTAACACCAGTGAAGTGTTAGAGCTTATCCGGAGTCTTTTGATATCCTTTTATATAGAGTCATGATGTCATCACCTGTTTACCTGTGGAATACCTGTTTACCACAGAAGTTGTTTGAGAGAATGGCAAGAATGTGCAAGGCCGTTATCAAGGCAAAGGGTGGCTACTTTGAAGAATCTAAAATATATTACTTTTTTAAATTTGTTTCACACTTTTTTGGTCTTTGCATAATTGAATTTGTGTTATCTGATAGTTTTGATGTCTTTACTATTCCAAAATGTGGAATCCAAAACTGTATATAAACTTTGGAATGACGTCAGAGTTTAACGACTGGCTGTAATAATGTCTTGGCTCTGATATAAAAGTGGTGGTTGCCTCGATTTCAAAATGAATAAGGAAATGATCAGATAATACAGAGTTATGGGGTGCAATAGTAAGATTCATAACATTGATACCATAGGATAACACTAAGTCTAGGGTATGGCTATAGTAATGAGTGGGCCCACAAACATTTTGTTTAAAACCAACAGAGTCAATAATAGAGGCAAAGGCTGTTTTTAGGGGATCACCCTGTTTATTTCACTGAAGCAGTTCTGGTACCTTGCTCTAGCCCACAATGGCAGTCCCCCACCTGGGAATCAAACCTTCAACCTCCGGGGCTTCGAGCCCAGTTATGTGATTATTACACTGCCTCATTATAGTAATATTGTACACTTACCCTCAAGCTGTGGAGGTAATTTCGTTCCTGCAGTGGCAGTGTTTCTGAATGCCATTTTCTCCTTCGCAGTGTGGGTAATGCTAATTTGTTTAATCTAGAATCTCCCCTGGAACACTTGGGCGCACGGTTTGTTTTCTGTTTGTTTACAAATGGCCGCCTTGCTCCTTTCCTGCTGGCAGAAGTGTCAGTGTGGATTTCGTAAACTTCAATAAGGCCTTGTGAATAACTGGCCTTGTGAATAACTGGCCTTATGAGCTCTGAATTTCACTTCCCCCTTATCGCATGCTCTCTGCATCCTGTGTGGTGGGGAGAGGGAGGGGCAATGAAGGAGGGATGAAGAGGGAGGGGAGATAAGGAGGAGGAAGGACGGGGAGAATAAAAGGGAGGATGAGACGGGGGAGTGAGAGAGAAAGAGAGAGCAAGCGCTAGATGTGGAGAGAGATAAAAGGGGAGAGAGTGATAAAGATGGGGACAGGGGGAGAGAGGAAGAAAGAGAGGGTTAGAGAGAGAGTGAGAGAGCGAGAGAACGAGGGTGCGGGACTGAGTGTGCTCTTCTGGGAATGTGGTCCATGACAAGAATTTAAATTGTGTCCCTGAGTCTGTTCCATCCAACACTTCTGCTCACTGTGGACCCCACAGCGGTTCTTTCCCATGTTCATATCATTCGATGAAACTTACTTTCTACATTTTTATGTATTTGTATTTTACACGGTCTGTTGCTCGTGCGAGATATCCCAGTGCATTCCCAAAGCCGGCTTCTTCAGGGTCTGTGCCGCTTCGGTGTCAAAAAGTGGCAAATCGTCAACGTTCACTTCTGCTGCTGTTGCCAAAACTCTGCTGATTCCTCTTTCACTCACTCACTCTTTTTCTGTCACTCTTGTCACTCCCTCTTTCTGTCACTCTGTCACCATGAGTGCCATTTTTGTGGGGGTTAGGACAATTCCAAGGGTCCTTACTGACAGGAGGCCTCAGGGATGGGGTGGCCTGGGGTGGTGCGGCCCAATGTGAGATCTTTTCATGGGGCCAGAAATCCCTCGCGGCACCCCTGCCCATCTCTCTCTTTCTCTCTCTTTCATTCAAACTCAAGATTGCTGTATTGGCACGACGAGATAAATCTTATACTGCCAAAAGCACAGATAGATTCACACGCATAACGAAAGAAAGTTATTTACTAATAATTCTGTTGAAAATAAGATTCATTTATGATTCATGTAGAGTCATTCGCTGTCCGTCAAGTTTGTAGTGTGAGGTTCAACATTGTGCTTGCAGTACCTTACGATAATTCCTCTCCCCTACTAAAATGGGGAGTCGTTTCTGTTTTTTTTCTCTCCCTCCCTCTCATCTCTCTCTCTTGCTCTCTCTTGTTCTCTCACTTTCCTTCTTTCCATCCTTTTTTGCTGCTGAATTCTTTTTTTCCACTCTTAATTGTAGCAGAAATTGTCATGTCATGTTAAAATCTCTGTCTAGGAGACTATGAAACTATACCCTGTGTAGACTATGAAGCTAAACTCCCCTAGTCATCTGCTACAAAAGAAAATGAAAAATGAACATGATTTCATATATATATATATATATATATATATATATTAGTGTTGCACGGTACATCGAAACTTCGGTACTTTTTCGATATTTAAAAAAAAAAACGGTTCGGTATTAGAATTTTCCGACGTTCGGTACTTTTAGGTCAAATGTGTGCTCTGCTGTTATGTGTCTGCATTACTGATTGAGAGGATGAAAGGTGAACGTTAGCTAACAATACTACGAGTCTGATTCTCTCACACGCGCGATATTGTTTTTGGCCGGCAGAGCTATATAGGCTACTTTACGTTACCTACTAAACTAACGCCTTACTTCCACGGAGAATTTAGGTGAGCACAAAGTAAAGGATTTAACGATAGTTTACTTGAAAAATGATGGTATAATCACTAAAAATAACCCCGATAGACTGTCGTCGTATTTTATCATGTCACGTATAGAAACAATAATATTTTTTTAAAACGTTGTACAAATGAGTATTCGCCGTTTTCCACAGTAGGCTACCTGATGCACTTTCGGTTTAGAAGACACCTCATTTTTTTTCTCCAAAATCTCTCGTATAAATATGTTTAAGAAACCAAGTACTTACCAGTATATTCAGCTACAGCTGTTTTCTGATGAACCCTGAAGAGTTTATCTTGTTATATTTCGCCAAAGTCCCGTACAGTCGACATTTCCGCAGTGACCACCCCTCTCACTTAGGGCTGAAATACGTTGCTGTACCTACTTGTGTGAATACACACGCGCTTTCGTACGTTCTTTTTTAAACGTATTTAAATACATTAGGCGACGTATGTTATGGTTATTATATATATACTGTATGTGACTATTCTGAAATAAATGTATTCTGTAGCACATTTCTGAATGATACAGCTTCTTCTTCAGTTCGAACTTAAAACCATGGATGTGCAGGGAATATTTTTTTAGATATTGACATTTAAATAAAACTAGTAGAAACCAGGAGGAAATTGCCTCTGAAGGGCCAAAGTAAATAGGGTTAAGGTCATTTCAGTAGAGGTACCGAGTATCGAATCAGTATCGTTTCAGTTTCAAGTACCGTTTCAGTATCGAGTATCATGATACTAAACCTGGTATCGGTATCGAAGTCAAAATTTTGGTATCGTGACAACACTAATATATATATATATACCTTTTTTTAAATAGCATATTTAAGAAGAAAACAAGCAGATTCTGTGTACTATGAAGACCTTGTAATTCAATAGCTAATTAAACTGGCTCAGAACCCCTTGTGACTAAACATTAATGTCACGTTGGTGAGTGCTGACTCACTCTGGCCGGTAATGATCCGGCTGCTCTCATCATAGAGGAGGAGGTTCCCCTGGGCTTCTGGCCATTCGGCCATTCTGGATCTCACTCTCTCTGGTTGCCGGTTGAACCCATAGTTTTATTGGCAAAATAAATCCCTCCCTCTCCAACCTCCTTACCTCACCTGATGTGTGGGGAGTGTTCTGGCACAAAATTCTGGCTGCGTTCGCTACCCTCGGGACTCGAAGCGCATGACTCACCCAGGTGGGTTGTTGCATATGGCGTGGTAGTGTTACATTTTTTTTACCGAAACTGTTCAGGTTAAGCTCCGTCCTCAAATGCAGGGATTTGAACCAGCAACCTTCTGTTGCGAACACGGTTGCCTGACCTTTCTTTGTTCCGCACAGGTATGACGTGTTCCATGTTCATAACGGCTTTGAGCGACTGTATTGGCAATTCTGTGAACAAACTGTGTAATTAATGATTAATTAAACTGTAATTAATTTTTAATGGCTGGTAGTAGTCAGAAAATGCTTTTATCTTTAATATCTTGAAGCAACAGGCCCAATGTCGCAGACCCTTTTTTTTCATACATTTGCATTTTACATGGTCAAACTATTACTGTGGCTGGTGAAGATTATTATTTCATGTTTTGATCCTCTTTAAGGACACACTTTTAAGAGGTGGAGGGGGAAAAGAAAAGAGAAAAAGAACCGCTTGAGCAGGTGATAAATATATGAGAAGGTTGTGACTCCTCGCTTCAGATCGAATGGAGCACGGTGTAATGAACCAAGTGTCCTCTTATTTTTTTGCACGCTCTCTCCCCCTCTCTCAATTTTTTCACTCCCTTTTGCTTGCTCGCTCTCTTTTCTTTTGCTCTCTCTCTCTCTCAGTTTTGTCACTCCCTATCTCTCTGTCTCCCTCTCTTCTATTTTTCTTCATGTCAGTATCCCTCCTTGCTAATCACCCAGCGGATTAATTAGCCGTTTGAGCCCAAACGCCCACAACCTGGCAGCTTAAACTCCAGGGATCCCAACACCCCCGCCCATTGTCCAGCCCTTCCGAACTCTTCCAGTGCCCACTCCTTCTGCCTTAATCTGCGCTAAAAGAGCTTCAGAAGCCGCTCTCAGAATCAAATAAAAGCCTTGAAATGTTTTCGAAAAAAAAAGCCTTGCCATCTTTTTGTGACTGAAGCGAGATTTCTTCTCTCTTTTTTTTTTTTTAATAAAGTATGTGATCTCCTTTTGCCGGATAGTTTAAAATGACCACTCTTGCTGATGACGTGACCCTGTTCTGCGGCTGTGGCGCTGTCGTCCATTTCCATTAAACGCCAATGGGGAAAATGGTTTAGTGCAACATTACGCACATTTAATGTCAATGAAAGAGATTTTGCACGTGTGTATGTGTGCAACGTACAGCAGTGCGTTTAACAAATTTCTATATGTGGTTGTGTTTACGTGCGTTTGCATTTAGCAATGTTCGACATTGAAAGACCTTATTGCTTTAAAGGAATTGTATGGTTTCCGTGCGTGCGTGCGTGTGTGCGTGTCTTTGTGTGCGCGGCTCCACTTTCTTAGCTATTAGACAGTTTCACATCTCTCTCTCTCTTTCTGTATCTCAAAAATGAGTCTTAGGCATACTGTCTCTGAACCTCAGTCACTGTGTATGCTGGTTCCCTGCACAGCCAGTTAATGATTCTTCTCTTCTCTCCTCCTCCCCTCCTCTCTCTCTCTCTCTCTCTCTCTCTCTCTCTCTCTCCTCTAGGTGGTTGAAATAGCTATAAAGGTGAGTCCCATTCTGGGCTCGCACATGTTCCAGCCCCTCCTCCCTGCAGTACTGCGGGGGATTGTGGACGGAGAGGTGAGTTTACCTGTGCCAGAGGCGCGCACGTGCACAAGCCACCCAAAAGCAGTCAAGCAGTCAATCTGTCAATCATCAGGTTGTCACACTGTGCTTTCCAGAGGGATTCGAAACACCAGGAGAAATAAATAAATAAATTTCACCTGAAGCTCTAAATCCAACTCTATGCAATAAGCTAGAAGCAAAGCAGCTTTCATCTTTAATTTAGTTGTTTTTATGTTCATTATTATTATTTTTAATCATTATGATGTGGGGTTATGGCTCTCCCATTTCGTATTTTACAGTGAAAGCGTCTCTGTAAAAAGCTGTTCACTAATAAAATGTAATTGAGTTGAGTTATTGTTATTGTAGCGCTATGACTGTAATATTATTGCTAAGCGCTTTATTTATGTGTGGGCTGGCTTTGCAGAGGTATCCGGTGGTGATGTCCATGTACCTGGGCGTGACGGGCAGAGTCCTGCTGCAGAATTCCGGATTCTTCTTCTCCCTCCTCACTCAGATGGCTGCGGACGTACAGCAGGAGGTGAGGAGCTCTGCAGCCCCCGTCCGTCTGTCTGTCTGGTCGACTGGCTGGCTGCCTGGCTGTCTCTCCGTCCCTCTGTCTGTCAGCCTGTTCTTACTCCTTTTTCACACCGCCTTTCATTTGTCATTTTCTGGTTATGTGACCTTATCGATACCCAGATAAAAGCCTGCTTAAAAATCAGTGTTTTGGTCTATAATTCAGAATGATTTTCCTCCTCAATTTTTTACAGTAAATATGTAAAATAATATATATATTTTTGAAAATGATTTCACATAAATACACGCGCACACACACACACACACACACACACACACATATTTGTAAATATAATGCGTTTGAAATTGAATTTGAAAAGGCTCCTTTATTTTATTCACCCAGTTATTTATATATATATATCTGCATAAATAAATATTTATAGTATAAGGCATTGTATTTATGTTACCATTCCAAGGGAAACAAAATGAAAACAAAACTTTGACTGACTTTGTGATTTAATTTCTGCGTGGATAGCTAGCTGTGTAATTGGATCAGTGCTCCGCTGAGTTCTCCTTTATGTAAAAGCCACTTCATGGCGTCTCATTTGCATGTATAAGAATGTCCGGAATGGCAAGCGTGTGTGAAGTGTGTCACGCTGTCACACCTATGTGTAAGTCACCGTGGACGAGGGTGTCGCACAGACGCACAGGGACACAAGTGTTAAACCCAAATAATCCGAGGTAGAGCTGGATGGGACTTAATTCCTCAGGAGTTCCTGCCTGAAATGCTACAGTGGGAGGATTCCATTTTGTGTGTGTGTGAGGGAGGGAGAGAAAGTGAGGACAGAGGGAGGGAAAGAAAGAGAGAGGGTGGTAGAGAAAAAGACAGAGGCTTAGAGAGAAAATGGGCCAGAGAACAAGAGAGAACAAGAGAGAAGAGAGGATTTTTTTGTCAAGGTGAAATCACTGTGTTTTTTCCTGCTGTTACTGAGAGTGGGTGGGTGTGGTTTGATTGTGACAGGCAGACCAACTTCTGGGCAGTCTGATTGAGATGTGGGTGGACCGCATGGATAACATCACCCAACCAGAGAGGAGGAAGCTCTCCTCTCTGGCACTGCTGTCTCTGCTACCCTCAGACAACAGGTAAGCTCACCTGGTCTACAATTAACAACAACTGCTAACCTGGTCCACAGGCAATTGCCACTGTTTTCCTGGTCTACAGGGAACTACCCCTGCTAACCTGGTCTTCAGGTACCTATTCCTACTCACCAAGATCACAGGTAGCTACCCCTGCTCACCTGGAGGACAGGTAACTACCGTTGTTTCTCTGGCCCTCCGGATAGCTACCCCTACTCACCTGGTCGACGAGTAACTATACCTACTCAACAGGTTTACAGGTAGCTACCCCTACTCACCTGGTCCACAGGTAACTGTTCCTACTCACCTGGTGGAGAGGTAACTACCCCTGCTCACGTGGTGGACAGGTAACTACCACAGTTTGACTGGTCTAAAGGTAACTATCCCTGCTTACCTGGTGGACGGGTAACTACCACAGTTTGCCTGGCCTAAAGGTAACTACCCCTGCTCACCTGGTGGACAGGTAACTACCACCGTTTACCTGGCCTAAAGGTAACTACCCCTGCTCACCTGGTGGACAGTTAACTGCCACTGTTTACCTGGTGGAGAGGTAACTACCCCTGCTCACGTGGTGGACAGGTAACTACCACAGTTTGACTGGTCTAAAGGTAACTATCCCTGCTTACCTGGTGGACGGGTAACTACCACAGTTTGCCTGGCCTAAAGGTACAGTTGTGTTCAAATAAATAGCAGTGCGTTAAAAAAAGTGAATAAAGTGCAAATATTTTTTAATAGCTTTTAGTTCCATATTTCAAATGTAGTGGAAACATTACACATTCAATTCCAAATCAAAGCATTAACAAATTTTATCAAGTCTGCGTTATTCTTTTACAGGGAGCAAAGAAAAGTAATATTAATCTGTTCAAAAAAATAGCAGTGTCGACATTTTTCTGTTCAAACTCAAACACTTACTGTATAAACTGAAGAAATTTTTCAAGATTTAACTTCACTTTAAATTACTGAACTAATATTTAGTTGCATAACCATTGTTTTTGATAACGACTGCACATCTGCATTGCATCGAGTCAACCAACTTCTGGCACCTAGAAACAGGTATTTCAGCCCAGGATGAACAAACTACATTCTACAGTTCCTGTGAATTTTTGGGTTTTGCTTCAGAAACTGCATTTTTAATGTCACCCCGCAAGTTTTCAATGGGGTTGAGGTCGGGGGATTGAGCTGGCCTCTCCATTACCTCAATCCTTTTTGTCTGGAACCAAGATGTTGCTCGCTTACTCGTGTGTTTGGGGTCATTGTCTTGTTGAAACACCCATTTCAGGGTGTCTTCACAGTGTACTGTGGCTTGAATTCAGTACCCGGGGGTCGTCTGACGTACTGTCGACGACCACTAGACCCGAAAAGAACAATTTTACTCTCATCAGTCCACAGAATGTTACGCCATTTCTCTTTGGGCCAATCGATGTGTTCCTTGGCAAATTTTAACCGATTCTGCACATGCCGTTTTTTCAAAAATGGTGCTTTACGGGGGCTTCTTGCTGATAGCTTAGCTTCGATCAAAGGTCTTCTGACTGTAACAGCACTTACAGGTAATTTTAGATCATCTTTGATCTTTCTGGAGGTGATGATTGGCTGAATCTTTGCCATTCTGACTATTCTTCGACAGTAGTTGCTCGTTTTCTTCCGCGTGTTTCGGGTTTTTGTTGCCATTTTAAAGCATTTGAGATCATTTTAGCTGAGCATCCTATAAGTTGCTGCACTTCTTTATACGTTTTCCCCTCTCCAATCAACTTTTTAATCAAATTACGTTGTTCCTCCGAACAATGTTGGGAATGGCCCATTTTACTTAGCAATTCAGAAGGAAATATATTTTATAACAATGTGTGAAACTTTTGCTTCCCTTCTTCCTTAATAAAGGACAATTAATGACACCTTTTTTCACAGAATGAATGAATTCTCTAATTAAACTCCACACTGCTATTATTTTGAACACGCCCCTTTCAATGAATGAGTCAATTACTCAGAACAAGCAGCGTGCATGTCATGACAGTTGGGTCTGTTGTTTTTCTATTACACTACTCCATCTACAAGTAAATTATTTGCCATGCAGAAATATCACTACTACTAATAACAGTGGTTCATCAGGTTACTGATGTTGTACTGCTATTTTTTTTATAAAACTGTAACTACCCCTGCTCACCTGGTGGACAGGTAACTGTCGCTGTTTACCTGGCCTAAAGGTAACTACCCCTGCTCACATGGTGGACAGGTAACTACCACCATTTACCTGGTTGTCAGGCACTGTTACAGAAGCTGTTAACAGGCACTTTGAATGTGTGAAGGCACTGGGCAGGATTCAGGCTCATTACTCTGGCATAGGGAGTGGGGAAATCAACCTCATCAGTTCAGGCCACTGACCTGAACATGACCGGGTCATTAGCCAGGGCTCCTAATCCTCACCTGAGAGATGAATAATAAAAGACTGTGTCACCATTTCAAAGCAGCAGCAGCTTGAGTGAGAGCCGCTTCCTTCCTACCTGGGCCTGCCCTGCCCGAGGAGGAGGTTGGAGGAAGTGAGATTCTGTGCCGATGAATCCTGACTCATCTACGGTTCTGGTTCTGTGTCCAAAACTGCAAATCCAGTCTCGCCTCCCTGGAGAAATTCCGGACTCATTGTCTATAATACCTGCTGGCGATGTGCCAGAGGCGGCAGGAAATCAAGGCGGGCAGCCGGTGCCTGACAAATCCGGACAAATCCTAATTGGCTTCCGCAGAGAAAGGATAGAAATTGTTTACAAATTACTGGACCGCCCCAGTTTACTAATTCTGGGGGTCAGGCTGTAAGCAGTTTGTTGGCAGGGTCAGTTCTGCCTTCCTCGTCAAATCAGTGACCTTTTTGGACAAGGAGGTTGTGGATATGACCTGCTGTCGTAGGGTACACACCTGGAATCACCCCACTTGTGACCCGAGACGCGGCCAGAAAACAAGAAACACTTGTCACATTCACACGGGATTGTGTATTTGGAAAAGACAACCTTGACGAATGACAGGCATCTTTGTGTGAGCTCATGAGTGTATAGCATTCTAATGGACCAGAGAACACACGCATACACACAAACACAGACAGACACACACACAAGCAGATATACACACACAGGCAGGCAGATACACAGAAAGACACACAGGCATGCAGATCCACAGACGCTCAGACACGGGTATGCACACACATACGCACGCATATGCAAAGTAACACTTTTCCAGATCAGTATTGATAAAACCAAGACAACAGCAGTCCTATTGTCCCCTGAGTTGACGTTTCCTTTTGTAATTTAAAATGCATTGAATGATAAACTGTTGCAATTGTTATGAAATGTAAAAAATAATAATAATAATAAGAAGAGATCTGCCGCCTGCTGCGATTGATGCGTTTCCATTTCGTCTGCGTTTCCGTTTGGTAAAATGTCCGCAGTGATGACATGGAAATCAGGAATTCAATTAGATTTTTTTCACTCTTCAGAATTGAGAGTTGTAAATTGACATGAAGGAAATATCTTGAGCACGATGTTTGGACCAGTGGGACTTTGGCAGATTTGTTTAAATTCCCCTGTTCTCACCCCGCCCCCACCCCCCCCAAAAAAGAGGGTTAATTGTGCAATATCCACTCCGAAGAGAAGAATAAGATGGGGCATTCTCTGCAAACGGTCACATAGAGCTTTGGTTCTATTACATTTTCAACCGTATCTGCTTGGCTTTGTATGAGTTTCCGAATTCAAGTTTTTGAGATGAGGAATGCTAATGGGAGCGAATGCACTGTCCACGTGATAAAGCAGACAGATCAAACAGAGGGATTTTTTTAAGGCATTCAAACAGAGGCATTCCTTATTGTTTTTTGTTTCTCTTGTCATTTTTCATCCCCATTTTTCCCTCAGTGATTTTGTGGAACACACAGTACTACAGGAGATTATTTTCCATCCTACAGGCCACAGAGTATTACAGGAAAGCCGATGACTATTGACTGAGCTAACTGACTGAGCCACTTCCTGCCTGCACTGACTGAGCCACTGAGACAGCTTGCACAGGTTTATTGTAATGTTGAAGGTGTGTGAGTGTTTACCATTTTGTCTAATATACACTTTTGCTTTCATCTGTCTGACCAAGCCTAACCCTGACATCCTCCAGCAAATCAAAGGTAGCATTTTTCTGAGAGTCCGGCTTTGAACAGTTTGAGTTCGGCAGAGCATGCTAAATTACACAGCAATAAGTTTTGCAGAAGGGTTCAAACAACAATTTTCTGTTTTTTTGGTCTTTGATAGTCTCTCACATTCTTCTTTTTTCAATGACTGTCTTTCATCTTCTAATGTGACACAGTTGTTGAAGAGCGCGGTCACTTGTATGCTTTGTAGACTGATTTCAATGTTTCTCACAATGATTGAATGAAATGGGCTTTCTGTGTTTGTGCGTATGTGCATGCGTCGCTGAAGGAGTGCGCCGATTGTAAATATGTATAACTGAAAATTGCACTGTTGCCTTTACAAAAGGGACTCGGTTGGTTGCCAAGGAACGGGAAGATAGGATTCCAACCAACAATGCCCCCACTCCTTCTCACTCCTGAATCTCGATCATTGTCAAAGGCGCAGAGACAATTGATCTGGATTCCCAAGCTCATGTGGCTGCCATGATTTGACAAGCTTTTGGTTTCGGCAGCAGGGAGACAGAACTCTTCGTTTGAAGCCGAGTGTCCGTTGGGTCTACAGAAGCTTTTCTAAATTCAAATGCAATGGAGCAAATAAATCTCCGTATTCATTCAACAGATATAACTTAAAGAAATACCAATATATGCCAGTAAATTAGAGACAGACCTGATGTTTTCAGGCAAAAGAAAAAGTTTTAGTTCAACAGGCTGTGGGGAATTTGAGCAGGAGCATAAAGATCAAGGCATCTTTGCAACTGAAGATTGGCTGACGTTGCGGGTTTGAATCCTTTTCTGGCATAGTTCCGCTCTTGCTTTTGGAATTGGGCTGTTTAATATAGACATGTGCACACACTGGGGTGTTGATGGCGTAGCCTGTAGTGCACTATACACATGTTCTTTGCGAGCCACGATATCAGCGGTTCGAATCCGGCCGCGTGACTTTTGTCGCATGTCTCTCCCTCTCTCTCGCTCCCCATTCTTCCTGTCTCTACACTGTGCCTTCCAATAAAGCTCATAAAGCCAGAAAAAAACATTAAAAAACTTCCCATAATAATGGCCGGTTCTCAGCCAGCCACAGAAGGTAAACACCTGCAAACCCTGCCTGCCCGTAAGCCTCGTCTCCACTTTGTCAATTTCTGATTTTCATTTTTGCTAAATCTTTTTTTCAAGCTATCCACATTTTTAATGTGACAGCTTTTCTCATCCGATCAATCATATGATTTTATTGACTTGATTTGTGACTTAGAGGTACTATGAAAAGTTTTGTAGCAAGTATAAAAAAAATAAAAAAAGGTTTTGAAAAATAATAAAATTCCATGTTTCTCAACCTATAACATGTTTTTGATGCAGGGCTCTCCACAGAATTCTCTTATTTTAAGATAAATATTTATCTGTTTTCACCCTCTAGCTTGAACACTTTTACTGTCAGACTGTTGCTGTCCAAAAGTTTTTCTGAGTTGAAAATCTATATTTGGGATTTGGATAAACTGACAAATGTTCAGGCAGTGTACAGGACTGGACCCAAATGCAAGACTATGAGACAGACTCGATTCAAGTACTCCACTAGGGAGAATACAAGGGAAGCCAGATTGGCAAACTAAAGCGGGGCAGGAGAGGAGTCAGGGCTGGTAGGGGCAGTCCCGGATGAGGGAGGGGTCAAGGATGAGCTGGCGGGAAATCCAGCTCCTCTCCTCTGGGCCGTAACCCTCCCAGTCCACCAGGTATTGGAACCGCTTCCCCCGGGGGGGTATTGCGGAGGGGGATCGGCCGGAGGGCTAAGCGGGCTGAAGGAGAATGGGCTTTATTTGAGAGACGTTATTTTGAGTGTCATTCTATACCCTTTTGCATCGTTGGAGATGGGCCTGTACAGATGGAATGGAAGCCTCCTCCTGGGCCAGAAACAGGGGTGGCTGGTACCCCAGGGAACACTCGAATGGGGACAACCCAGTGGCAGAGCTGGTTAACGAGTTGTGGGCGTATTCAACCCAAGACAGCAGCTTGCTCCAGGAGGAGGGGTTCCGGGACGTCACGCAGCGCAAGGCTGCTCCCAGGTCCTGGTTAGCCCTCTTGGTCTGGCCGTTGGTTTTGGGGTGATAGCCAGAGGATAGGCTGATGGAGGCCCCTAGGGACTGGCAGAACACCATCCACACATGGGAGGAGAACTGGGGACCGCAATCGGAGACGATAACAGAGGGGATCTCGTGCAGATGTACCACATGGTGCACCAGGAGCTCCACTGTCTCAGAAGCAGTGGGAAGCTTAGGGAGAGGGATGAAGTGGACCGCCTTGGAGAAGCGGTCGACAATAGTGAGGATGACGGTGTTCCAATGGTGTTCCCACCATCTGATGGTGGTAATCCGGTCACGAAGTCGACTCCAATGTGACTCCCAAGGATGACCCGCGACAGGTAGAGGGCGTAGGAGACCGGCGGAGGGTTAGTGTGAAGCCTTGCTCTTGGCGCAGATGGTACATGCGAGCACGGTCATCTGCCTCCATCGACGGCCACCAGAAGCTCCTCCGGAGTAGGGATAGAGTGCACCGAACCCCCGATGGCAGGATAGGCGAGAGGAGTGGGCCCACTGCAGGACCTGGGAGCGGACAGTATCAGGAACAAACAGACGGGAATCAGGGTTAGTTCTGGGGTCCGGTTATGCCTCCTGAGCGGTCTTGATGATCCCCTCGATCTCCAAGGTTACCGCAGCCACCACACAGGAAGGAGACAGGATGGTATCAGGACAATCAGGACTGGTCTCGGGGGAATACAGGCGTGACAGGGCATCGGGCTTGGTGTTGCGGGAACTGGATCTGTAAGTGATGGACAAATTGGATGTACCCAAGTAGAGTGCCCAGCGGGCCTGACGGGAGTTTCAACGTTTAGTGGACTGAATATAGGCGAGGTTTTTATGGTAAATCCAGACTGAACGGTTGCTCCGTGTGTATGAGTACTGGAGCGGAGGTGAACTGGGATTTCAGGCTGGTGAAGGCAGTGTCAGCTTCTGGAGTCCAGGAGAAGGAGACAGAAGTGGAGGTTAGGTTAGTGAGTGGAGCTGCTACCTGACTGTAGCCCCGGATGAAGCGTCGGTAGAAATTGGCGAAGCTTAGGAATTGCTGAAGCTGTTTTAGTGAGGTAGGACGAGGCCACTCTGCCACTGCCTGGATCTTCTCAGGGTCCAGTCTCACTCGCCCACTCTCCACGATAAAGCCTAGAAAGCTCACGGAGGGAACGTGGAACTCACATTTTTCTGCTTTAACAAACAGCTTATTCTCGAGGAGGCATTGGAGCACTTGCCTTACGTGCTGGACATGTTCTTCTGGATTACGGGAAAAAGTAGAATATCATCCAGGTAGACTAATACAGACTGGTTGAGGAGGTCTCGGAGGATGTTATTAATCATGGCCTGGAACACTGCTGGGGCGTTAGTAAGCCAGAACAGGACCACCAGGTACTTGAAGTGTCCCAACGGCGTGTTGAAGGCGGTTTTCCATTCGTCCCCCTCCCGGATACGGACCAGGTGGTAGGCATTTCTGAAGTCCAGTTTAGAAAAGAACTATGGCTCCACGGAGGGGTTCAAAAATAGAGTTAATCAGTGGCAGAGGGTATTTATTCCTGATGGCATTTAAGCCACGGTAATCAATGCAAGGACATAAGGTCCCGTCCTTTTTGGACACAAAAAAAACCCGGCCCCGACTGGGGAAGAGAACGGACGAATGATACCTGCTGCGAGTGAGTCATGAATGTAGGTCTCCATGGCTGTTCTCTCTGGACGGGACAGGTTGTACAGGCGACTGGACGGCAGAGAGGCTCCTGGAAGCAGGTTAATGCAGCAATCATACGGGTCTATGAGGAGGTAATGATAGAGCAAGAGATTTGTTAAACACTTCAGCTAGGTCATGATAAACGGATGCAACTGAGGACAGGTTAAAAGGTTGTGGTTTGGAAGAAGGGTTAGCGCCCTCTGACGGAGGCTGGGCAGACTGTAGGCAGCTGGAGTGACAGTAGAAGCTCCAACTCTGGACTTTGTTAGTGACCTAATTGAGATGAGGGTTGTGACATCTCAGCCCTGGTTGACCGAGGACCTGGGGTGATTGAGCGGAGATTACATGAAACTGGATCGGTTTGTGGTGATTGCGGGACAGGATGAGCAGTAGAGGCTCGGTCAAATGGGTGACCCGGGCGATGAGCTTCCTGTTCAGAGAGTAGGCATTGAGGGTATCCGAGAGAGGTTGAGTAGAAATGCCTGTTTGGCGGACAAGTGCGGCATCAATAAAATTAGAGTCTGCCCCAGAATCAACCAGGTCGGACAATGGGAGAGTTTGGCGGTTCCAGTCGAGCATGGCGTCCAACAGGAACCGGGACTGGGTAGTAGCAGGAGAAGAGATTGGGCTCACCAGGACACCCAGCCTTACTGGTGAGCCACCCCTTTTGGGCGAACGGGACATGAGAGAAGCACGTGACCGGTCTGACCACAGTAGAGGCAGGCCCCAGCTTGGACTCTTCTCAGACGCTCCTCCAAGGAGAGACGTGCTCTACCCAGCTGCATGGGTTCCTCCGCTGGGGGTTCCGGAACTGAGGGGTGCGTCGGACCAGAAGTGTGAAGCAGGGCTGCCGGGTTGGAGCAGAAGTACTGAGTTGAGATAGCGCCGCGGCCTGTCGGTTGTCGACCTGGATGGCCAGGGAAATTAGCCCGTCCACGGAACTGGTGTCGTCTCTTGTCGCCAACTCATCTTTTAGAGCCTCCCTCATACTGTCATGGAAGACTTCCTGCAGGGCCACGTCATTCCAGCCAGATTCAGTGGCCAGCGTATGGAATTCCACCGCAAATTCTGCAGCGCAGCGGGAACCTTGGCGGAGGTGGAGAAGGTGTTGGGCGGTGTCTGTACCGCAAACAGGGTGGTCGAAGACCTTCCTCATCTCGGATATGAAGGTCGGGTAATGAGTGCTGGCGGGAAGCTAGCTGTCCCAGATGGCGGTGGCCCAGTCTCGCACACTCCCCCCAAGACAAGCCATGATGAACGTGATCTTTGACTGGTCAGAGTGCTAAGAACCAGGTTGAATATTGAACACGAGATCACATTGCATCAAGAAGCCCTGGCATCTCCTCAAATCGCAGAGGTAGCGTTCAGGATGGGGAATGTGGGGCTCTCTGGTTGGGAGGAGCGGCGGTGTAGCAGGTTGCACGGAAGCGGGGGGACTGAGCGGCACCGCAAGAGCTGGAACAGGCAGACTGCTGGAAAGTCGCGATATCTGGGACCCCATCTGACCCTCTTGCTCCGAGACGGACTTCAGGGTCTCCATGACGTCGTGGAGGAGTTGGTCGTGCCGACCGATGACTGTTCCCTGGCAGGTGATCGCATGATGGAGCTGCTGGGTCCATCACTGGCCAGTTCATTCTGTTACGGCAGTGTACAGGACTGGACCCAAATGCAAGACTTTGAGACAGACTTGATTCAAGTACTCCACAAGGGAGAATAGGCAAGGCAAGCAAATGTAGGCAAAGGGCAGGCTGGAAGGGCTGAATTAAGGAATGAAACAAACAGGAATAATAATCAGAATGGCTGGGAGAGATCTCAAACGGAGAAGAAAAAACAAACTGGCAACAAAATGGCATTAGAGGGGAAACTAAATAGTGAAGGGAACAGGTGAAGGAACTAATTGGATAACTGAAAGGAGTGAGAAATGGGAGCGAGTAGGAGAGTGATATGCTGACAAATCAAGGGGAGAAACAAGGAACTAAAAGGAACCATGCCCAGCCTGCAATGAACACAGAACAGAGACGAACAGGGTGAACTGAAAAACATGACATGAAACATAAGGAATGGGAATACAAAGGAAACGAAAGGGAGGTGGACTGGAGGGAAACGGCAGATGTTACAACAAACTTGGGGTGTCTTTACTATCAGTATGCTCACTGAACCAGTCTGAAAAAAGGGGTACTGGGGCAAGCTGTAATACTTTGAACTTTCTGTGTGCTTTTTAAAAGTTTGACAGTGTCAGTCTTAAGAAATTGGGTTCTGTGATTTGTAGTAATTGTCATGCCTTCATGGCTTTTAGTAGCCCAGAACTGTAAACAAAGGCAGTTACAGTTTATGAAATTGATTATAGCACTTTGTGGCAGTCTAAAAACAATAAAATCTTTTCTTTCTTTTTTTTCCTTTCCTGATCGAGGTTTTATTGGATTTGTGTTGGTTGCTCTATTTTAGAAAAGTTTTGAAATGCATTTATATATATATATATATATATATATTTTTTTTATGCGTTTGGATATACAGTGGTGCTCGAAAGTATTCATACCCCTTCACTGTTTGCACACTTTATTGTGTTGTAGATTTAATTTTAAATGGATAAAATTGCCATTTTTGCCCATCAATCTACACTCAATAACCCATAATGACAAAGTGAAAACATGTTTTTAGAAATTTTTGCAAATGTATTAAAAATCAAAAACTGAAATCTATCGTGTGAGAAATCTCAAGTATTCATACCATTTGCTTTAATGTATTTTTAAAGAATATATTTGGTCGCATATCCTTTGCATGCTGTTACTTCCTGAATTCTGTGATCCATCAACATCAAAAGACTCTCGATATCTTATTTTCAGGTACTGTTACAAGCGATACTATGACCTCTCTGCGTTTGAATGGATCTCTATGGGAATTGGGGGGTGAGACTAGATTCAGCTGTAAATTACGCTTTATCTTACACTGAAAAAATGAGAAAAATCCAACCTTTAATTAAAGTAAATGTATTATGAGAAATAAAATCCCTCATCAAGAAATAATTATTTTAAACAAAACCATATGTGCCACAATTATTGGCAGCCCTGCATTTACATATAGAATAAAGTAATAATTTTTTATATTTGGTCGTATATCCTTTGCATGCCATGACTTTCTGATGTCTGTGACCCAACAACATCCAAAGACTCTTGATATCTTATTCTCTAGTACTTTTAGAAGCGATGCTATAACGTCTCTGCATTTGAATGGATCTCTATGGGAATTGGGGGGTGGGACTAGATTTAGCTGTAAATTACACTGGAACAGTATGGAATACATGGTTTGCTAAATGGCTGTAAGTCATCAAGGGTCTGATGTATCAAACAAGCCTTAAACCATCACTCTGCTGCCAGACATACAGTAGATATGGATGGATAACTTGAAGGGTTTCTTCTCCTGACTTATTTTTCCAGAGTTCAATAGGAAAAGTTGTCAGGAGAAACAACCCTTCAAGTGATCCATCCATATCTACTGCATATCTGGCAGCAGAGTGATGGTTTAAGGCTTGTTTGATACGTCAGACCCTTGATGACTTAGAGCCATTTAGCCAACCATGTGTTCCACACTGTTCCAGTGTAATTTAAAGATAAATCTAGTCCCACCCCCCAATTCCCATAGAGATCCATTCAAATGCAGAGGTTATAGTATCGCTTCTAAGAGTACCTGGAAATAAGATATCAGGAGTCTTTTGATATCCTTTTATACAGTCATGATGGCATCACCTTTTTACCTGTGGAATACCTGTTTAGTTGTTTGAGAGAATGGCAAGAATGTGCAAAGCCGTTATCAAGGCAAAGGGTGGCTACTTTGAAGAATCTAAAATATAAGATTTTTTTAAATTTGTTTAACCCTTTTTTGGTTTTTGCATAATTTAATTTGTGTTATCTCATAGTTTTGATGTCTTTACTATTCCAAAATGTGGAAAACAGTAAAAATAACGGAAAAAAACCTTCTATGAGTAGGTGTGTCCAAACTTTTGACTGGTACTGTATATATATATAAAATATATATATTTTTTTTTTAGCAACAAGGCAAGAGTGTATCCCATAATCCCATAATTAAATCCCATAATTCTGATGGTTTTCTTACTCAATCCGCTTGCAGTTGTCGAAAACTTCCCAGAGAGGGAAATTAAATTGGAATGTATTAATTGGGGTATTTATGCATTGTATGGTTCTCTTATTGATCCTTATGGAATACAGAGAGTGGCACAATGATAAATAAATAAATAAAAGAATAAATAAATAAATATGATAATATAAAATAATCTAAAAATAAATAGAGAAATACAGTATAATGAATAAATAAATCTGAAAATTAATTTACAAAAATGTAACTTAATGAATTGTACATACATTTATATTTCAATATTATTTATTAAAGATTTATTAAATTTTTATTTTTATATTATAATTTTTTTTATATTTCCAGATTTGTTTATTTATTACTTTATTTAATTATTTATCTTTGTCACTCTCGTAAACACATTCTATTTCCCATTTTTTTCGCCTTTTGGCAGTATGAGAGGTAAATGGTCCTATTCAGACAGATTGACCAAAGTTCCTCCCACTGGCATTTATTTTATCTGGGTAATAAATTAATTAGTGAATTTGATTGTTTTTTTTTTCTTTTCTTGGTTTGGTTTGCAGTGTGATCCAGGACAAGTTCTGTGGAATGATAAACATCTGCGTGGAATCCCTGCACGACGTGATGTCGGAAGACCCAGATTCCGGAACCTTCAAAGAGTAAGCTGAACACCAATGAAAAGAGCCGGGGAGCCCGTGTCAGGAGAAACACTTACACTGCTTTATTGTGCAGTGCAAAGAATAACAAAAATACGGTGCTCTATACAGACGGAAAATAACCCTAACGACTATGGCGGTAGCTACTTGCACTCAGAGTTTGCAACAAGGCGTTTTGACCATATCCGGTCTAAAGGGCCACACCATGTAAGAATGAACAGATGCCAATATTTGTGTCGCCTAACACAAGTTGCTTCATTCTTTCATATCTCCATTTCACTTTGCAAATCGAGCCTACACCTCTGCCATTTTGACTGTACACAAAAAAAACTATATTTTATTAAAGGGCCACAGAAGTCAATTTTTAAGACAGAATTTCAAAAGGATTTTGAGCTATAACGTATGAAAACCCAGTCAAGCTCGGCGTAGAGCGTAGAGATGACTATGGCGGTAAACATACGCGACAGTGCGCGGGTTAAACGAAGTGCAGGGAATTTACCTCTTAACGGTGCCCTTCTGCTCCCTGAACACTTAACGGTGCGCTCATCACACTCAGCGGGGATCACGGAACACAAACCCGTTTTACGTAACAGGTTTTTCTGTGACCGCGCAGCAGAAGCACTCACTCAGCGCAGTGTGAAATACCTTCCTTCTTTTTATTCCTTTCTTTCTTGCATGCAATTGAATAACCCCCCCCCTGTAACGTTCCGTTCCCGTCCTGTCCGTTTTCCATGTTTTCCTTGTTTCCTTCCGTGTCATGTTGGATCCCTTGTCCGTGTTTCCCTCCTGGCTGTGGACTGGGCGTCTCCCTCGGGTACTTTTGGTTTCATTTTCCACTTTAGCTTCCGCCTATCACTCGCCCCTCTCGTTACTCACATTCCTCACTGCTGTGCTTCGGCAATCACTCCTGATTTAACATCACACCTGTTTCTCGTTTTCTCCTTCACTTCCTGCACCATTTAAACCCCTGGCTGGCTGCTATTCAGCGCCAGTTCGTTGACTAACCTACCGTGTTTGTTTCGTATCCCGTTTCTGGTCCAGTGTTTGTGAACCTGCTGGTTCATACCTGTTCGCCTGGTTTCCTGACTGGTAGCTATCTCTGCTAATCTTTCGCTGCTGCATGCATTTACCTGTTTCCCTTCAAAACCTCCAGACGCCGCAGTTCCAGTCTTCCCGCAGCTGTGTTTGTCCTCCCCGTGTTACGTACCTCCCGTACTCGTGTTGCAGTACCAGGACCTCTGCATGCCAGCCGGCTTACGCCAGTATTGCCCGAGCTACGCCGCACCTTCCAACTCGGCGGTGCATTCACCAGCTACAGTCCTGTCACAACACCCTGCCTTTAACCTCTGCTTTCTGCCCGGTTACTCAAGCTACCCGGTCCAGTTTCCAGTCCTGTTCCAGCCCAGTTCCGATCCAGTTTCCAGTCCAGCTCCAGTCCAGTTTCCAGTCCAGTTCCAGTCCAGTTCCGGTGTTTTAGACACCTCCGTTCTAGTCCAGTTCCGGCTTGGAACAAGTTCCGTGCCGTCCCCTGTGTTCCTGAGTGGACCTTCCGGTCCAGCTTCCAGTCCAGTTCCAGTCCAGTTCCGGTGTTTCATACACCTCCGTTCAAGTCCAGTTCCGGCTTGGAACAAGTTCCGTGCCGTTCCCGTTTCCTGAGTGGATCTCCCGGTCCAGTTTCCAGTCCAGTTCCCAGTCCAGTTCCAGTCCAGTTCCGGTGTTTTATACACCTCCGTTCAAGTCCAGTTCCGGCTTGGAACAAGTTCCGTGCCGTTCCCGTTTCCTGAGTGGACCTTCCGGTCCAGTTTCCAGTCCAGTTCCGATCCAGTTTCCAGTCCAGTTCCAGTCCAGTTCCAGTCCAGTTCCGGTGTTTTAGACACCTCCGTTCAAGTCCAGTTCCGGCTTGGAACAGTTCCGTGTTTCCTCAAGTCCAGCTCCGGCTTGGAGCAGTCCTCAGTTGGACGCTATCCTGTGTTAACTAACTAACCTGTTTTGCTCCCGTGTACAGCTTTGGGACCACCCCAACGCTTAATAAAGTTCCACTTTCTGTAATCTGTCTCCTGGTCGTTGCACTTGGGTTCGTCCCGTATCAGGATCGTAACAGAACGAACTGGCCCACAATATGGACCCAGCCGATCTGGAACAGATTCGCCACGCCTTCTCCTGCCAAACTGCGATCAGCGACCAACAGGGTCGCCGTTTGGATGATGTGCTGGAAGTAGTTAGGGGCATCACGGAGCAAGTATCCCAACTTTCGCTCCACCAACCGCTACTACGGATTCCAGCCAACCCTACTCCTTCCTCTCCCGAACCCCATCCGGAGGCACCGGCTCCCACTTCCAGCCGTGAGCCCCGTGTACAACACCCCGAGTTATATCGCGGGGGGTTGGGGAGATGTCGTGAATTTCTACTTAAATGTGACATAGTGTTTCGGATGCAGCCCTCCTCCTTCGCCTCTGACTCCAGCAAGATCGCGTTCATTATGAGCAGCCTGGGAGGGAGCGCCCTGGAGTGGGCTACATCCATCTGGGACAGCCAGGCTCCGTTATGCAGCAACTTCGCAGCCTTTACGGCAGAGATGCGACGTGTGTTTGAACACCCGACCTGTGGACGTGACGCTACCCAGCGTCTGCTTCAAGTTCGCCAAGGCAACCGCAGTGTCGCAGAAATGGCCATTCAGTTTCGTACCCTCGCCGCGGAGTCAGGATGGAATGACGCCTCCCTCCAGGGGGCTTTCCGCCAAGCTCTCAGCGAGGAACTCAAGGACCAGCTTGCCACTCGGGAGGAATCCAACTCCCTTAATAGCCTCATCAGCCTCGCTATAGCCATCGATAATCGTCTCCGCATCCGGGCCCGGGAGCGGGGAGGAAGTTCCGGGCGTCATTCGCCCTCCGTCGTCTCTAATGTTCATTCACACTCCATCACTGGATCTCGGGCGCCTACGGCCGGGTCCGAGGAAGAGCCCATGCAACTGGGCAGAGTTGCGGTCAATCCCGAGGAGCGTCAGCGCCGTCAGCGCACCAGATCCTGTTTCTATTGCGGCAAACCTGGCCATCAGATCGCCTCCTGTCCCATTCGCCCAAAAGAAGGGGCTCGCCAGTAAGACTGGGCGTACTGACGAGCCCCATCGTTCCCAACCATGCTGCCCAGGACCGCCTCATGTTCAAGGCTACTCTCCTTTGGAGGGACAAGACCCTATCTTCTTCGGCCCTAATTGACTCCGGAGCTGACGCCAGCTTCATGGATATCACCTTCGCCAGGAGGGCCGGCATTCCCACGGAACGTCTCACTTCACCCATTTCAGCTCTAGCTCTGGACGGCAGGAGTTTGGGGTTAGTTACCCACTCCACCGTTCCTATCCAATTAGTTCTATCTGGCAATCATCGGGAGTCCATTCAGCTATTACTGATTAACTCCCAACAATCTGCTCTGGTTTTAGGGCAGACCTGGCTTCGCCTCCACAATCCCCATATTGACTGGAAAGCCGGTCGCATCCTGGCGTGGAGTGCCCACTGTCTAGCCAGCTGTCTCCGTTCTGCACTACCCCCCTCCGGGGCCCAGTAAACCCTGTTCCATGCAACCTATACCGGATTTAACGAATGTTCCCAGCGAGTATCACGACCTCGCGCAAGTATTTTCTAAATCACGTGCTCTGTCCTTACCTCCTCACAGGCCGTATGACTGCGCCATTGACCTACTGGCTGGAGCTAAACTGCCATCGGGACGCCTCTACAGTCTGTCTGGACCGGAGAAACTAGCCATGGAGGAATACATCCACGACTCCCTCGCTTCGGGTATTATCCGTCCCTCTTCATCCCCAGTCGGTGCAGGGTTCTTCTTCGTTGGGAAGAAGGATGGCTCCCTGCGACCCTGCATCGACTACCGGGGCCTCAACCAGGTCACCATCCGTAACAAATACCCTCTTCCCCTCATTAACACCGCCTTTGAAGCCCTCTCTCCAGCTGTGACGTTCACCAAGCTCGACCTCCGGAATGCGTATCACTTGGTGCGTATCCGTGAGGGGGACGAGTGGAAGACTGCTTTTAATACCCCGTTGGGCCACTACGAATACCTGGTGGTCCCTTTCGGCCTTACTAACGCCCCAGCAGTCTTCCAGAGCATGGTGAACGACGTCCTGCGGGACCTCCTAGGGAGGAGCGTTTTTGTTTATATCGATGATATTTTAATTTTTTCTCAATCCCCGCAGGAGCATGTCCGTCACGTTCGAGAGGTTCTCCAGCGGCTGTTGGAGAATCAGCTGTTTGTTAAGGCTGAGAAATGTTCCTTCCACGCTTCCACGGTCCCGTTCCTCGGCTTCATTATCGAGGAGGGCAGTATCCGGGCGGACCCTGTGAAAATCAAGGCGGTGACAGAATGGCCCCAACCCACCTCCCGCAAGCACCTTCAACAGTTCCTGGGGTTTGCAAATTTCTACCGCCGCTTTATTCGCAATTACAGTTCCATTGCTGCTCCCCTGACTAAACTCACTTCCGTTGCCCTGCCTTACTGTTGGAATTCCGATGCCCAGCGAGCTTTCGAGCTACTCAAGGCTCGGTTTTCCTCAGCACCTATCCTCCTTCACCCTGACACTTCTCGGCAGTTTGTCGTTGAGGTGGATGCCTCCGACACCGGCGTGGGGGCCATTCTGTCTCAACGGTCCGCCTCTGATAGCAAGCTCCATCCCTGCGCATTCTTCTCCCGGAGGCTGTCCTCCGCCGAGAGGAACTACGATGTCGGGGATCGGGAACTGCTGGCGATAAAACTGGCTCTTGAGGAGTGGCGCCACTGGCTGGAGGGGGCAGGTACCCCTTTTCTTGTTTTTACCGACCATCAAAACCTCATTTATTTAAGATCTGCCAAGAGGCTCAATTCTCGTCAGGCTAGATGGTCGTTATTTTTTGCACGCTTTAATTTCTCTGTTTCTTTCCGCCCTGGTTCCCGTAATATTAAAGCAGATGCCCTGTCCCGCATTTTTTCCCCTCCCTCCAGTCCTGCTGATCCGGAGCCCATTTTGCCGGCCTCCTGTGTGGTGGCTGCGGTCTCCTGGGAGATTGAGGGCATTGTGAAGGCCGCCCAGACTTCCCAACCGGACCCCCGCAATAACCCTAACTCCTGTCTTTTTGTCCCCGATTCCGTCCGCTCCCAGGTCCTCGAATGGGTTCACGCCTCGTGCCTGGCATGTCACCCAGGTGTCGCCAGAACTATCGCCCTCGTCAGGAGGAGTTTCTGGTGGCCTACCCTTAAAGGGGATACCCGTGCCTTCGTCCTGGCCTGCTCGGTGTGCGCCAGGAGCAAGGCTTCCCACCAGCCTCCCTCCGGTCTTCTCCTTTCCCTCCCCGTCCCTGGCCGTCCTTGGAGTCACATTGGTGTGGACTTCGTAACCGGTCTGCCGTTGTCAGAAGGTAACACCGTCATTCTGACAATAGTGGACCGGTTCTCCAAGGCGGTTCACTTTGTTCCCCTCCCCAAGCTCCCGTCCGCCCTTGAAACCGCTGAGCTCTTGGTGCTACACGTGGTCAGGCTGCACGGGATCCCCTCTGACATCGTGTCAGACCGTGGGCCCCAGTTCTCCTCCCGAGTTTGGAGGGCGTTCTGTGCAGCCCTGGGTGCCTCTCCTAGTCTTTCCTCGGGTTTCCATCCCCAGTCTAATGGTCAGGCAGAGAGGGCGAACCAGGACCTGGGGGCCGCCCTGCGGTGCGTTACAGTGCGCAATCCTGCCTCTTGGAGCCGTTTTCTCCCCTGGGTCGAGTACGCACATAACTCCCTTAAGAGTGCCTCTACTGGCCTATCCCCGTTTGAGTGTGCTTTAGGCTATCAACCCCCTCTTCTGTCGACCCAGGAGGCCGAGATAGCTGTCCCCTCTGTTAGGGCCCATGTCCTTCGTTGTAAAAACATTTGGAGACTCACACGCACCGCACTCCTTCACGCCAATTCCCGCTCCCAACGTCTGGCGGACCTTCACAGGACCGCAGCCCCACAGTATAGGGCCGGTCAGCAGGTCTGGCTCTCCACTGCTAACATCTCCCTTCCCTCTTCATCCAGAAAGCTTCAGCCCCGTTTTATTGGTCCCTTCCCCATCATTTGTCTAGTTAACCCGGTGTCTGTTAAACTTTCCCTCCCCGCCTCCCTCAAAGTTTACCCTGTGTTTCATGTGTCCCAGGTTAAGCCTGTCTCCTCCAGCCCCCTCAGTACCCCTACCATCCCGCCTCCTCCCGTCCGAGTTGTTGACAACGCCCCGGCCTACACGGTGAACCGTGTTATTGATATCCGCCGCAGGGGCCGGGGTTTCCAATACCTCGTCGACTGGGAGGGGTACGGTCCTGAGGAGAGGTCGTGGCTCCACAAGAGCCTGATCTTGGACCATTCAGTAATCCAAGACTTCCACGAACAGTTCCCTGACAAGACCAGGCCTCCGGGTACGCCAGGTGGCGTACATTGAGGGGGGGGTACTGTAACGTTCCGTTCCCGTCCTGTCCGTTTTCCATGTTTTCCTTGTTTCCTTCCGTGTCATGTTGGATCCCTTGTCCGTGTTTCCCTCCTGGCTGTGGACTGGGCGTCTCCCTCGGGTACTTTTGGTTTCATTTTCCACTTTAGCTTCCGCCTATCACTCGCCCCTCTCGTTACTCACATTCCTCACTGCTGTGCTTCGGCAATCACTCCTGATTTAACATCACACCTGTTTCTCGTTTTCTCCTTCACTTCCTGCACCATTTAAACCCCTGGCTGGCTGCTATTCAGCGCCAGTTCGTTGACTAACCTACCGTGTTTGTTTCGTATCCCGTTTCTGGTCCAGTGTTTGTGAACCTGCTGGTTCATACCTGTTCGCCTGGTTTCCTGACTGGTAGCTATCTCTGCTAATCTTTCGCTGCTGCATGCATTTACCTGTTTCCCTTCAAAACCTCCAGACGCCGCAGTTCCAGTCTTCCCGCAGCTGTGTTTGTCCTCCCCGTGTTACGTACCTCCCGTACTCGTGTTGCAGTACCAGGACCTCTGCATGCCAGCCGGCTTACGCCAGTATTGCCCGAGCTACGCCGCACCTTCCAACTCGGCGGTGCATTCACCAGCTACAGTCCTGTCACAACACCCTGCCTTTAACCTCTGCTTTCTGCCCGGTTACTCAAGCTACCCGGTCCAGTTTCCAGTCCTGTTCCAGCCCAGTTCCGATCCAGTTTCCAGTCCAGCTCCAGTCCAGTTTCCAGTCCAGTTCCAGTCCAGTTCCGGTGTTTTAGACACCTCCGTTCTAGTCCAGTTCCGGCTTGGAACAAGTTCCGTGCCGTCCCCTGTGTTCCTGAGTGGACCTTCCGGTCCAGCTTCCAGTCCAGTTCCAGTCCAGTTCCGGTGTTTCATACACCTCCGTTCAAGTCCAGTTCCGGCTTGGAACAAGTTCCGTGCCGTTCCCGTTTCCTGAGTGGATCTCCCGGTCCAGTTTCCAGTCCAGTTCCCAGTCCAGTTCCAGTCCAGTTCCGGTGTTTTATACACCTCCGTTCAAGTCCAGTTCCGGCTTGGAACAAGTTCCGTGCCGTTCCCGTTTCCTGAGTGGACCTTCCGGTCCAGTTTCCAGTCCAGTTCCGATCCAGTTTCCAGTCCAGTTCCAGTCCAGTTCCAGTCCAGTTCCGGTGTTTTAGACACCTCCGTTCAAGTCCAGTTCCGGCTTGGAACAGTTCCGTGTTTCCTCAAGTCCAGCTCCGGCTTGGAGCAGTCCTCAGTTGGACGCTATCCTGTGTTAACTAACTAACCTGTTTTGCTCCCGTGTACAGCTTTGGGACCACCCCAACGCTTAATAAAGTTCCACTTTCTGTAATCTGTCTCCTGGTCGTTGCACTTGGGTTCGTCCCGTATCAGGATCGTAACACCCCCCCCATTATCCCACCCAATCCGAAGGTGTAATTTATGGTGGTTCTTGGGCCTCAGCTTTAAAGCCTGTTGTGAATTGTGGAATTGATCATGCATGTGATGGAAGAAGCTGGTAATGAAAGTGGGCCTTCCCCCACCCCCCGTACCCCCCCGCCCCCCATCGCAGCTTTTCGCTGCCGTCTCCGTGTCCTCCGACCACAAAGCAGCAGCCCATGGAATGTCTACTACGGGGCGGGAAAATCAATAGCGTACGCTGCGCTGGGATTATGATTTCTTTCTAAAGTAATGCGCGTCCTCGCGACGTTTTCCAGGGAAAGCCGCGCGCTGTTTTGTCAGCGTGTTTCGCAGGGGCGCACATGGAGCGCTCGGTACAGTGCCAGCCCTGAGCTGGCTGAGAGAACGGCTGCGGCCTGAGGGATTGGTCTCTGTCACTGCGTCTGTCGTATTTCATGGTGAAAGAGAAGAAAACAAAAAAGGTGGATTAAGCACAGTGCTGTAAATCACAATGTGGATGGAACCTGTGTGTGTGTGCGTGTGCGTGTGTGTGTATGCGTGTGCGTGTGTGTGCTTGTGTGCACTTCTGTGTGTGCAGATGAATATTTCTGTCTTATGAAAAACCTTGATATAACATTATACATTTGAAAGCAGTGTAGGAGCTGTGTGTAGGGGCTGTTGGCTGGCATGTCCAGCTATAGCGCCTGTTTTCAGATTGGTGACTCTCACCACTTGTCCAGGGTGTTCCTGTGTGTGCTCACATTTATGTTGCCTGCCTCTCCACGTGCGCGTGTGTGTGCCTGTAAGAATGCGCATGTGTGTTCTAACACTCTTCTGCGTTCTCCAGCTGCATGCTGATGTCCAGCACGGAGGAGCCCAAACTGAGCGACGACGAGGAGCCGCCCACAGAGCAGGACAAGAGGAAGAAGCTGGTGAGTCCCAGCCGATTGGACAGATGACTCACTCCCAAGGTCATCCCAAGGTCACATTCTCAGGTCATCCAAGGGTCACACGCTCAGGTCATCTCAAGCTCACACGCTCATCGGGTCATCCCTGTACTTACCTGAAGTTCCACCTCTAGCACTTTTATTTTTCTAAAAATTTAATTCTGTGAAAAGGAAAGAAATAAAGAAAGTTTAGTCAAGAACTTTTTTTAAAAGTTTCAGTACAATCAGGTTTGAACCTGTTTCAAATGCCTGTGGCGTAAAAGGCTTTGTGCTGCAGATTCACAACTGAATTTGGATCGACAGATAAGCGAGTTAAATCCGCTAACGGCTCGGCCACAGGACATTCAGTGACTGAATTCAAGCCATTAAAATACATACACACTCTGTGGTTGGTTCAATATCTCTACCAGTGTAATACCTGCAAAAGAAAAAAAGCAATTAAAGAATCTCTGAATATGTCTTGCGGCTGCTGTTCGAGCAGAAATCCCCCAGAGGCACTCTTCTTGTCAGTTGACACATTCAGTTGAAGTCGGATGTTTACGTACACTTAGGTTGAAGTCATTAAAACTAATTTTTATCCACTCCACAGATTTCATGTTAGCAAACTATAGTGTTGAAAAGTCAGTTAGGACATCTACTTTGTGCATGACACAAGTCATTTTTCCAACGTTATACGTTATAGTATTGTATTCTATAGTATTGCTTGTAAGAGCAGCAGAAAATAAGATATCAATAGTCTTTTGATATTGTTGGGTCACAGACATCAGGAACTCATGGCATGCAAAGGATATGCGACCAAATATAAAAAATTTGAAGGCACAGTCAATTTAGCGTATGTAAACTTCTGACCCACTGGAATTGTGATGTAGTGAATTAAAAGTGAAATCTGCCTGTAAACAATTGTTGGAAAAATTACTTGTGTCATGCACAAAGTAGATGTCCTAACTGACTTGCCAACACTATAGCTTGCAAACATGAAATCTGTGGAGTGGTTAAAAATGAGTTTTAATGACTTCAACCTAAGTGTATGTAAACTTCCGACTTCAACTGTAGCTGTAGGCCACCACCGTAGCCTGGGTTCAAGTCGGGGGGGGGGGGGGGGGGGAGGAGTCATGCTGTACAGGCCTTATTCAGCACCAAAAGGTGGCGTCTGACAGTGCAACTCCAGAGCGGCATCATGGAGGAAAGCACCTGCAGCCTTTTGCGTTTAAAAAGAAATCGGTCGGAGAGCAGGACGGAGTGAGTGCGTGCGCTGCCAGTCGGCGGCGGTGGCGGATCGCGCTCTTCCGTGTGTTCCATAAGCTCAGGAACGGTTCCAGAAAGCATTAAAAAGGGGTCAGAGCGTGCTGCACATCCATCGTGTCTCACAATGTTGGGACCGCATGAACAGTCAAAGATTAAATCACGAGCTGACATAATGGCTGTCTTTTTATTACTCGTTTCTTAAGGTAAATTGCTCGATGCTGAAAGCCGTAGGTGTGTGTAAGGGTGTTCTCTCTTGTCTGTAGGTGCCTAAGGTTCTAGCGATAAAAAATGTTTTGGTAATTTACCCTTCCTAATTATATAATATAATAACAAGAAGAAGATTGTAGTTCTCAAAAAACGCTTACCGTTTTAACAGGAGTAAATCAAAGACTGTTTAAACACAAAGGCGAATATACATGCAAGAACAGAAGTTGGGCTTGGAGGATAGCTGGGATAGCGGAGCGGTCAAGGTCGTAAAATGGACCCCCTTCTCCGGTGCCTGCTGAGCCCTGACAGGCAGCGGATCTGTCCTGACCTGAGTTTATGGGACCCGTTTCCGGCTCTGCGGGGAGGCACATTTCTCCAGTCTCTGCGTGGGCCGAGTGCTGGAATCTCACCCACGGAGCCGCAGGGGGCTGATAGCACCGATTACGTCTAATTTTACCGTCCTTTAAAGAAATCTTTCTGTTGTTTTTTTGTCCCCCCTGTAGAAATATGAAATACGACGTTCTTGCGGAAAAGGAGATTTGCTCCCTACTGGCTTGGCCAAAGAGGACCGTCAAATTTATGTTCAGTTAAAATCGTGCAAAGACTTTTCCTCCCTGCTGTCTCCGCACTCCTCTTGAGGGAAAAGCACATTAACGTCAATGCAACCTACTGCAGCATACAGTATTTACTGAGAGAGAGAGTGAGATAATAGTTTTTTATTCCTGTACTGATTGTGAAGTAGTTTGTGAAGACTTTTTAATCAGTTATTGCTTGTTAGCTTTATTTTCACAAAATGCTTTCACAGTTTATGGAAAACTAGATAAGTGGACAGTTACCACATTTTTTTGAGTTGAAGCTGCTTCCCAATTTATTTTTTGTGGTTGTTTCCTTGCATATGAAACAGCATTGAGTGCATTTACAGTTAATGCATATATATCCATGGCGAGGGCTCTGTGCCACCTCTGTGACACACTGCTGTTACCACGGTTTACAGGACGAGGAAGTGACAGGTGATTAGTGAGGGGGTGTGGGGGGTAGGGTCTTAGGGCGTTGCGGGCAGTGTGTTCCCGTTGAAAATAGGCAGAAGAATCTACAAACATGGAGCCCAGTGACAGACACATGGGAACTCAAGGAGTATTAAATGAGTTTAGTGTAGGCCCGTATTTTTAGTGGTGTAAAATATTTGCGTTCTCGTCCATTATGAATGTGCCGTTTGCCCTTTTTCAGTACACTGTCCGCATTACATATTCTAATCATCGTTCTGCACCGTATTTTAATTAAGCACAGCTTCTGACGACTTAATATTCCTGTGGCTAAACTCGCCTTTCAGAGACATTAAGACAATAAACATTTCCTTTGACCTGAATAATTCATGTCCATTGAGTATTGATGTATGTTTTAAAATCGTACGATTTCCTCGAGTCATTAATAATTTAGAGGGGATTCAGAGATGATAAGGGCCGTAGAGGGTGTCTTTCTGTTGTAGTTTTTCTGGGGGTTTTTATGTAGCTGTCACTTATCCAATGTGGCCCTGTTGTGAACTTTCTGAATTAAACTGTAATAATTCAGAGTTGGCTCGAGTTGGTCACAAGCTCACCTCCCCAAAGGTGCGTGAATATCAGTCGTTCTCAGGACACCCAGGTCAAAACATGTTCCATGCTTATTCCAACAAGAAAGTCGAGGAGTCTGGACGCATGTGACTTCCTAACCTGTGTGCGAATAGGATGCAAAATTATCCAAAACTGATCCAGTGACTTAAAATAAATGATCGTTCCTTTTATGTAACACTTGCATTCAATTATTGATTCTGCAGTTCTGCTTTTTATTCATGTTTTTTATGGGGAGTTTGACTAAGATCTGTTTCACAGATTTGCTCTGAGCTAAATAATGGATGGCCACAGCCTATAGGGGAGGGATTAGAAAGAAAGAATTAGAAATGGCATTAAATCTATTGTTTATACATAACTGAGAAATGGTCTTGTCGGAGAACAAGGAGAAGGCTTCCCTTTTTGCTGGCTGTCTCTGTAGGCAGATGGCTGTTCTGGTCCGAAGTTAAATATAACCAGAGAATATGGGCAAAATATCCAGAGAATATGGGCAAAATACCCAGAGAATATGGGCAAAATACCCAGAGAATATAGGCAAAATACCCAGAGAATATGGGCAAAATACCCAGAGAATATGGGCAAAATACCCAGAGAATACGGGCAAAATACCCAGAGAATACAGGCAAAATACCCAGAGAATATGGGCAAAATACCCAGAGAATATGGGCAAAATACCCAGAGAATACAGGCAAAATACCCAGAGAATATGGGCAAAATACCCAGAGAATATAGGCAAAATACCCAGAGAATATGGGCAAAATACCCAGAGAATATAGGCAAAATACCCAGAGAATATGGGCAAAATACCCAGAGAATATGGGCAAAATACCCAGAGAATACGGGCAAAATACCCAGAGAATACAGGCAAAATACCCAGAGAATACGGGCAAAATACCCAGAGGATACGGGCAAAATACCCAGAGGATACGGGCAAAATACCCAGAGGATACAGGCTAAATACCCAGAGGATACGGGAAAAATAACCTGGGGGGGGATAAGGTGTCATTTGCAAGATGAATTGAGCATGAAACCCATACAGGCAGGATGCACGGCTTTGCTCTTGCTTAGCGTCTGTATCCTTTAACCTGTCTATTAATTTGTTTGCTCTTTGTGTTTTTCGGTTAAATGTGTTACCTTAAATGGGTGTTGAGGGGAGACTGCCAGTAGCAGAGAGCTGAGATGGTTCAGAGCGGCCTCAGCATTTATAGTCACCGACCGACTGGTCAAAAATGGCTCAACAAATAAACTGTCCATCGAGATGTATGTTCTGGCTTGGAAACCTTGCGAAACAATAGTCCATACTGGAACACTTGGATTATTCTCTTTGCATTATTCTGAAGAATTTTTGCTCATTTGTATGGTAAACGCCCAAACCGCCATCCCATCATCTCGCTGTGCAGCGCATTGCGTGTCATTGCGTTTCCTTTATTGGGCTGTTTTGTTTCCTCGTCTGTAATTTAGCTTCATGTCGCATTAGCGCCTCTGTTTGTAAATGCATCTGGTTCCCAAGTACGCATTTCGCAATTGAGCCAAATTCATTCCGTTTTCTTTTTTAAGGATGTCTCAATTGGTTGTTAATGCCTGAGAAAGCGGAGATGGAGAAAACCCAATATCGGTTACTCAAAATTTAGAAACTGCCAGTAAGGTTTTGGAATATATGCTTGTGCGTCCTGATGAAGCAACCTCTGCCGAAACACATCGGGAAGCCATGGAAATAAATTTTTTTACTTTTCTGCACTTTAAGTCAAGCTGTCATGTTCAGGTTTTGCCTTGGTATTTTTTGGATAATGGCTTTTCTTTTTTCACTGTTTTTATATTGCTTCAAGATAGAAGTTATAGACTTATATCTTCATCTAGAATTATTTTCCCTGTATTGTATATGACACATTTTAGATACTTTGATGAACCATGCTTCTATTTTTTTTTTAAGAGCACTGCAGCAATATTTATTTCCTTCATCTTCTGTGCAGGGTTTTTGAAACATTTAAAATATAGCACCCCCCCACCCCCACCATCCCAACTCCTAGAATCACAATGCCAAGAGATCGGTCTTGAAAAGAGCGCCCTCTACCTGTTGGTCCTGAGACTTACAGCTCTAACCCAGACTTATCCCAGTCTTTGAGTGCTGTCCAGCCCCAGATGCACAGCTGTGCCCTCTGCCGTGGCAGATTACCTGAGAGAGCAAACGGGGTGCCTCATGAATACGTCATAGCGCTCAAGCCACCAGATCACGTTAAGGCCAACGCCTTTTCGCCGGGAAGTTGTGAGGTATCGCAGTCGGCCCTTGAGCCTGCGAAACTGAGCGATAGGAGAGACTGCCGAGTGTGTCGCCCTCGGCTATAGCCTGTCCGGGAAGCCCTTATGACCGCCAACTGACCGCTTATAAAAAAAAATTATAATAAAAAAAATATATAAAATAAATCAATAAATATGAAAAGTTACTTACCTTATCTGTTGCGCTGTTGCGCTGTTGGGATTTCATTACCAGATCAGGGCTCAGTTGTGTGCGCTAAAGACAGCACAGCAGGGCGTAAAACGGAATCCTGGCAAAATTCCAAACCCATCTGTCTCTCTATTCGACTGCCCGCAGTAATTACGTGAGTTTCTTTGGCCGAAATAAACCCCCCTCTTCCTTTCTCCTGGGCTTATGGGGAGTGACCTTTCTGGCAGGACTGCCCCCCACCCCCAGTGGGTAACTCGCGAGGCTATCGTTTAGACCCCGCCACATCCCTAGAACTGTCCTTCAGTTCACCGTGGCGCGCTCTTCACAAGCGCCCGTTTCCGTGCCCGTCACAACCTCCAGACGGCTGGAGTTTCGCCGTAGCGTAACGGCTAAGGTACTGGGATCGATTCCCAGGTAGGACACTGCCGTTGTGCCCTTGAGCAAGGTACTTAACCCGAACTGCTTCAGTAAAATATCCAGCTGTGTAAATGGATTGTATGTAAAAATGCAATCTCCATAAGTCTCTCCGGATAAGACAGTTTGTTTCCGAAATAAATACTGAAATGGAAAATAATACAAAGCGACTCTGCCGAAGACTACCGCCTGGGAAAAATAAGTAAATATATAAATGCTAGACGCGCAGCGAGCTGTAAGACAATTCTATTATGGGTGTTTTGTTGCTTGTTTGTTGAGGAGAGGCACCAGGGCCCGTGCATCGACGAGGCCTGTATGACAGGACCCAGACTGGAGGCCCAAGACGCTCATGAAAATTGCAAAGAGAAACGGAGGGAAGAAAGAAATAAATAAATAAAGCGCCACCTGGTTCTTGCTCTCATTACGGTCGACGGTATCACCTCCAGCAGCCCCATTACTCAAGGTTAAATCAGTAAGTCGATTTGTCTCATCTTGTTTTGAGGCCTGCTGATGGTTTCTGAGGGCGTGGGAGTGTGTGTGTGTGCGTGTGTGTGTGTGTGCGTGTGTGCGCATGTGTGCGCGCGCGTGTGTGTGTGTGTGTGTGTGCGTGCATGTGTGCTGTACTGTATATAGGTTATCATCATAATGGGGGGTCGCGATCGCCTTGATAAACACACGTCCTTCTCCCAGGCTCCCCGTTTCCATTGGCAACCTGAGTGTTTTTATGATCGCTTCTTGACCGCGTCTAGACTGTGAGAGGAAGCTGATTGGCTCCATCAGTTGGCTGGGTTTCGGTGCCCAACCACTGGGTACTTAAGGAATGTATTTTTTACCTTGTAATTGTAGTTGTACATCAGACGTCAACTTGGTGTTGGTTCTGCCGCTATGAACGCCACTGTAATCCACTCTGGAACCCTTCCTTCCTGCTGTCTCCCCTCAAGATTATCGGCGTGAGGCTTGGTCATTTGAATACATAACCAAAGCCTCCGGGATGTGGGATGTGGGGAAGGGCGGAGTGTTAAATCGATAGCTGATTGGCCGATTTACGGCAGTCTCACTGGTCCCTGCTGGCCTATGTGTTGCTAGTTTCAGTGTTTGACTGTGCCCAACAGAGACTTACGACCAGTAAAAACTTTTACGAGACTGATTCCTGCCCTCAGGGAATGTTCTAGACAGTTTAGGGCACAAATAAAGTGGCAAACTTTAGTGCATGTTGGGCGTGGTTGGACTGCTGTGATGTGGCAGTGTTGATCGGTGGCTATCCCTTTGAGCAAGGTAATAAACAATAATAATAAAAAATAATTTCCGGCGGAATTAATGGATCAGTAGATTGAGTCTCATAAGTTGATCAGGACAAGGGTTTCTAAGGCAAAAGAGAGAGAGTGAGAAAGAGGGAGTGTGCTGTGGTAGTGGCGGACAGGGGGTTCACAACCTGGGGTTCAAGGACCCCATGTAGGCGTGGCAGGAGGTCCCCTGTAAAATATTAAATATTATAAATTTATTTAAAGGGTAACAAAGCACTAAAACCACTTATTTTAGATGAGAACTGATACATTTAGTTTAGCACATTAGTGTTACTGATTGATCCTGGTCCAAATCTTGACATTTTACTGCAGTCAGCGCAAAACATTATAAACCCAAAGGATCTGGCTCAAAAGTGTCTCTAGTGGTAAAACATTAGGTACTGCACGTCCAGTCTGTCATTGGCCAGAAACTTCATCCAGCTGGCGTATTCCTCCGATATAGTGACGAAATTGAAACCTGTACAGTTACGCCCTGAAGTTTTGGAGCGGGGGCGGGCTACGCCCCAGCTATAAAAGCGAATCTCAGCGGTTGATCTCACCATTTTCTATATAGTTTGGTGGTTGATCTGCGTGGACGGAGAGGAGATAGGAGAGAGAGCGAGCAAGCAAACTATATAGAAAATGGTGAGATCAACCGCTGAGATTCGCTTTTATAGCTGGGGCGTAGCCCGCCCCCGCTCCAAAACTTCAGGGCGTAACTGTACAGGTTTCAATTTCGTCACTATATCGGAGGAATACGCCAGCTGGATGAAGTTTCTGGCCAATGACAGACTGGACGTGCAGTACCTAATGTTTTACCACTAGAGACACTTTTGAGCCAGAAACTTCATCCAGCTGGCGTATTCCTCCGATATAGTGACGAAATTGAAACCTGTACAGTTACGCCCTGAAGTTTTGGAGCGGGGGCGGGCTACGCCCCAGCTATAAAAGCGAATCTCAGCGGTTGATCTCACCATTTTCTATATAGTTTGGTGGTTGATCTGCGTGGACGGAGAGGAGATAGGAGAGAGAGCGAGCAAGCAATATATATAGCTAGCTTACAGTTCAGCTTTTTTGAATATTCTAGTAAGTTATAGTAACGTATTTTTGGTATTTTTTTTTATAGTTAGCTTGATAGTTCCTTGTTTTTTGATTGTTCATTTTTCAGTCTAGCTTAGCAAGTAGCTAGCTAGTTTATGTAAAAAAATAAATATATACTTTATTAAAAGTAAATATGTAAAGCATAGTTGAGCCAGGAGTTGTAGCCCATTATATGCATGCTACACGTTTACCTTTGCAATGTCCCTACAACAACAGACATTCTCTCTTGGAGAGAGTTCAGTGCAGTGACCACATGTCACATGAAATGGAAATGGAAACCAATATTGTTGATATCTTACAGGTGATGTTAGTGTGATTGCCTACAGCCTGTGTAAAATGTGTAGCCTACATGGCACCGGTAAGTATTTGTACAGCGTGTGATTTGTTGTTTGCTGGCCGCATCATTATAAGCCCAAACGAGGCTATGCGTGCCGCCGCTGGAGCGGCTGGAGCGAGCATGTTTGTGTGTGTATGAGTGAGAGAGGTAGCGAGAGAGAGTGGAACAAAGCAGCCACTGTGAGTGTTGTGCAGAGTAGAAATGAGCTTTTGGCTACTAGTGAAAAAAATTGCTGGGGCGTGGTTTGATACCTGCAGCACAGCCCCTATATTATTACCTTTTAGCAAAACCAGCGTGTTTTGTTACCCTTTAAGAATATTTTCTGTGTGAAATGCTTTGAGGTCATTACATTGAGTGAGTTAAATTGTGAGAGACGTTCTTAAGTTCATCAGTGAGTCATAGGAGACACACTTCGATTGCTCATCAATGAATTCGAACCGAGACATTTATTTATTTATTTATTTTTTTAAACCCTTTCCCACAGGCTGTAACCAGCCTTCCACATTTTCCGAAATTTAGGACACAGGTTTGTTGTCACCTATCAATCAATAAATCAATCAGCCAATCGGTATACTTATTGTGGCCTCCTTGAGCATGGCTCAGTTAGCAGGCCATTGTGAGTTAGAGGTGGCTATTTTGGCCTGAACAAAAGCCCGCATGCACAGGAATCACCAGGACAGGGAACTGGAAATAATAGGACTTATAATTGGATATTATCCTCATGAGAGCAAACATCTCTGCCTTTTACGTGAATAAGACAAATGTAATGTCACCCACTGTGAAAGAATATACTAGAAGGGGCAAGCATTTCCAAATGAAATGAATACATGCGCAGGGAAATGCGCCTTTTTCCAGTCCATCTCATCATGCTGCTACAGGGGAGGAGGTGGATCACAGAGCTTTGATACCACACTGCATCTTGGCTCAGAAATCCCTGAACCCTACGCATGTACTACCTTTAGAGCCTGCTGGCAACCTTATCTTTTGTGTTTTAAAAAACTAGTTTTAGGTTGCTTTGGCACTGAAATGGAAATAGAAAGTTGAAGAGAAAAGACCATTTTTAGTTGAAATTATCTTTATTAGTGTTAAATGTGCTTCTTGTTCCGGTGCACTTTTATCTCCCCTGACAGGAGCTGTTAGCTGCAATAGTTTTATTTTAGTTTTAACAGGTAAGGAGTGAGGGGTCTCTTCGGATTTGTTTTCCGCTGTAGTTTTATGCCCTGAATTTCTGTGTTTGATGTTTGTATGTGTTACCGTTGTGATCGACGTTTGAGTCGTTCCGTGAGACGCTGTCTGCTAATTGCCAAGGTAGCAATGATAAAGTTGTAAGAATTTATTTATTTATTTTATAAAGGTAATAACCTTGCATACAGTATGTCCACTTCCAGGAAGGTGCGAGACGTGACATGGGTTATCACAAGACTGAAGAGTATACTGATTTTAAACCCCAGATGGTCTGGTATTGAGAGAGCTAAGTACTGTCTGAGAACTAAGGAACTGTATGGGCCACTTAACTGCAACAACAATAGGCACATCAGGATATGCCCGCGTAGCTATTGGAAAGATTCTCAGAGTGGTACGGGAAGTGTGATGGATTTGACACTTCTCACTGTTCAATCGTATCCCTGTGTCTCATAGTTGAATTCAATTACCACCTTGACCTTTGACCTGCCTTCACCGAGTGATTGATTTGATGAGAAAATATCGATTAAGGGTTAGAATCCTGAACAGCCCTGCATTGCTCTTCCACAGTCATATAACAGCTAAAAAACAATGCTTCACATAAATAAACCAGCCCAACAGATGTAAAACTGCCGTGTAACCTTATAATTGAATCCACAACAGTTAAATTTCCTGAACTTTTCTGTGTGTAAACAGTGCATCTGTGGAATAGTGCCATCTATTAAATTAAAAAAAAAAAATAATACATTTGCTTGTGCATGCACTAAAGTTTGCCACGTTATCCCCCATGAGGCTGTGTTGTAGATCATTCTCGCACTAACTTGTTTGGGGATTCCAAAAAGCCTGATTTTCATGGTGATATCATCTCTAGCGAGCAAATGGATTGCATGATGTTCTCATTCTGTCAGCTGGCAATGCATCTTCTGTCATCTTTTATTATTTAATACAAACTGGAAAATTATGAATGGATGACATTGATCAACAAAAACAAAACTAATTTCAGGAGTTAGAGGAAGAAAAATGCAAGGAGGAAAGAGGGAGAGACAGGCAGGTAGAAAGAGAAGACATTTGCCATCTGAGTGTCAAATCTGTCCGTCTGCAAACGCACAACCACATAGCAACTCGAATCCCGCCCCCCCCCCCCCCCCCCCGTGCAGCGCCGCCCCACTTGACCTCAGGGACTAAATGTATTTTTGGCAATCTTGTGTTTCCGTCTTTAAAAAAAGATCAATCATTTACCCCCTCCGTCTTATCTTTAACACGCCCCCACTTAAGATCCTTATCATCCTGTCAGACGGCAGATTACGCCCAGATATGAGCGTGAGTTTATTGAAAAAAG